>JAOTOM010002523.1:0-106330 GCA_034440615.1 Ashinkailepas kermadecensis
AAATCAACGTGATCACAAGCAGTATCCCGTGCAAAAACTAACCTTGATGTTCAGCTGATGCTGCTCTTGTAAGCTACCCTAAGTCCTAAGATACCAGAGCATTCGCTTGGCATACATATCCACAGAAAACGCACTCAAGGATTGATTCCAAGGAAGCTGATTAGCTGCCAAATTTAGCTGAATGTGATGAATATCACAGTTTACCAGTGGTAAGGAAACGGAAGTAATTGCCATGGCAATCTGTCATAATTATCCACCTATCTTCTACAAATGGTAATTGATCGGCTAAAACCTGTTCGACGATGAAAAAAAATAAATACGTAAATCATGGATGTCCACGAAATGCACCATTTTCGACTCCAATGCTGATCTATGATGCACAAGCAATACTCACGAGCTAAGGAACGACTAGGATATGTTTGTATACTGTGATCCAACAGGAGTCGCAGACCCAGAGTTTGCGGTCAAGAGCTCAGCAAGATATTTTTGATAGATGTTCAATCCTCGCACATCTCTCCCCGAACACTCATGAAGCAAAGCGAGGAGATATGGCACCCTGTTGTACAGATTCAGAGCCAACTTCAGTCGTAGATCACTTCCAGATCTAAATCAGACTGCTCGAAACACCAGATCCCAGAGGCTGGGACAAGATCACCCTTCTATCTCGTCTCAATTGCAACATAAATTTGCGCATAACAGACTCACTTGTAGGTTGTTGAAGGCTTGTCATGGCCAATGTTAGTACGCATGGCCTACTGTGAGCGCTTTCGGGATGTAAACGAAGCACTGGATGATTAGGTTTGGCTGATACGCTCTAAAACTCAAATAAACAACAAACCAACCAACCAACGGAGTCTAAGCTGGCCGCAGCACTGCTCCACACCTCGCTGGGGCCGCCGCCACTACTTAACCTATCCATACTAGATGGGATGGGGCGGCCAATGTAGCCACACCTTCACACCTCGCTGGTGCCGCCGCCACTGTCTATCCCATCCATAGGAGATGAGGGATGGGCTGATGAAATGGGGCAGCCAATGTAGCTTCCACTTCACACGGCGACTAGCTCGGAACAGCCTGATGGTGAAATCACTCAGGAACGATTGTCATTCAGCACATTCATGTGCTTGTTCACGTAACGTGTCTACGTGTGTACAGGCATGCATTCACATGTGCGTGCTTCCTATGCGTGCAAAGGTGCGTGCGTACATACATCCGGGCGTGGATGCGTGAATGCGTTTTCACGGTCGAGCATGCGTGCGTACGTGCGTGCGTATATGCAAGTGCCTGCCCACGTGCAAGTGAGTGTGTACACTAAATCGATCATGATTGTGCTTCGAGTGCATAAGGGTGCGAACCAGCGTCCGCTCAGTCGACGTGCACTGACAGGCGACATCTAAGCTCGAAACAGGTAACTAATCACATCAACCTGACACCATTGGATCTCTGCGTACCAGATCTGACCACGGTGGCCTGTCTTCAATGGTGCACGTATCAGATCTGACCACGGTGGCCTGTCTTCAATGGTACCAGATCTGACCACGGTGGCCTGTCTTCAATGGTACCAGATCTGACCACGGTGGCCTGTCTTCAATGGTACACGTACCAGATCTGACCACGGTGGCCTGTCGTACCAGATCTGACCACGGTGGTCTTCAATGGTACACGCTATTGCTGTCTACACAACTACAAATTACAACAGCCAGACGGTCTATGCGTGTACATGCGTGACCGTCCCTATGCGTGTACTGGGGCAGCCAGCGGCAACATTTGGCGGAACCGCCGGGAATCGCCGGTGGGACCCATCTCCTCGTGAATCGCCTGTGGGACCCATCTCCTCGGGAATCGCCGGTGGGACCCATCTCCTCGGGAATCGCCGGTGGGACCCATCTCCTCGGATTTCGAGTCTGGATGCAGCGAGAGTGAATTGCATAATGCAACTGTGTCCCTTGAAATGAAAGATGGTTGGAAGGCTCCAGATTTATCTCCATAATTTGCAACATGTGCCGAGAGCCACGGGGCAAATTTTGCCTGAACGGTGATTACAGGTTTTGTTGCATGCTTGGCACGTTGTGTGTGAAGCTCCTGTCTCCCACCACGGAACTATCAGCCTTATTCTAAAAGTGCTGCAGTGTTTTGCCACGAAACACTTGAACTTGAGACCGTGCACACACAGTCCAGTAACTGACAAGCGTGACACCTCTTGCCAGATGGATGAATAGCAAAATGTAAGTACCCAGACAGGGGTCATCGGAACTTGTTGACAACCGACTGGCTCAGATAATTTTCTGGAACTATATTACAATTGTCATCGCTCCCACGACCATTAAATTCACACGGCATGTAGTGCCCAACGGGAGTGCGCTCACCTCCCCAGACCATCGATTTTAAGCTCTGAATTGGATGATTGATTTCACCACCTAGTTATTCAATCACTATGCCAGATATCACCACGATTGAATAGCTTAACCCTTGGGAGGCGGCTTTTATGACCCCCCTATGGTTTTGACGCGAAAGCGTGAAAACAACGGCGCACAGTGCCGTAAAATGCACGGTACCTTTTCCTTCATTATTTTTGCGTCTGAAGTGATGATTTGAATCTTAGGTGATGTACGTTCATTGACCTAGCTTAGGTCAAAAGGACTACCTCCAAAAACGTTTGAGGATCAATAACTCATACACATGAAGATATATTGAAATAAAACGTGCTATGTGAGTGCAATTGTTAATTGTCTCCAAAACGTATATTTGGGATTCATATTCAGTTCAGGTCAGCGACCTGAGGTAACTACCAATTTTGGCCCACATTTGGCCAATCGTCCTATTTTTGTACTATGCTTGCCTTTCTAACATCATTTTGCCTTGGCACGCACGCAGAAACATCATGAGGAGTTGCTTATCCAATGTGTTGTACCTCTGCCAAGTGGGCTGAGGTCAGATTACAATAAAGTGCACAATGTGGGTTAAGCAAGTTAGACACTGTTGTTTTATTGTTTATTTCGAGTTTTCATGAAGCTTTGAATTAGCGTCAAAGTTGCATTGCACGACACTACCCTTATATGCCGAAGTAAAATGTTCTTGAAAAAAATCAATTTTCCCCAAAACATAACTTTTGGATTTTCAACATTATTAAAACTAAAATATAAAACCGTTTTCGCACCTTATTCATCCCACGCTGTTTTCCGATGGTGCCCCGTTCATTTTCGGACAACGCTTAGTTTGGAAGTTTTGGCGGGCTATGCGGATCTGACCGAAGAGACGACGCGGGTTAAGCAGACAATGATATATCTAGTACTTTTAAAGAGAGCATAAGGAAGACAAATTCCTGTCTCACATAAGTTAGTATTGATGTGCAAGAGATAAACTGGCCGGCTAACGCCAATATCCATGTCCTCTCAAGTGTTGTTTCCTGACTCACACTCTGGATATTCGCACTACATATTGTTATTGGATAAACTGAATCCATCGATGTGAGGTAATTCCTTTGGTGTTCGTCTCCATAAACGCCTACGTGCAATTCCTGAAATAAATATTATGTAATAGATTCCGAGCAAGCGCTACTGTTATTTGGTATGTCTGCTGCTAATTGGAGCGAGTCGGCTAACAGTCATAAGCAAACTATTACTTAATTTGCAAACTATTACTTAATTACTTAATTATTACTTAATTTGAACGCTTGCATGTGTTTGTTCGATAAAATCCCGTCACAGGGAATTCACACCGAGACGAAGTCTTCACGAGACTGGTACCTTTTGGTAAGGTGACCATGATACAAATAACTACATGGTCAGGCGTGACCGGAGCCAATAAGAAATGCCGGACCAGGGGATCATGCGGGCGATCATTGCACACGCTTCAGCGAGACACAATATGTGCACCGATTGCACGATGCAACAGACAGGCATCCGATCGACGAAACCATTACCATCGTGGAAGAAGATGCTCCTCCATGGAATGACTTCATTTTAAAAGCGCAACAAGATCGTTGCATCCAAATAGAGTTCATAAGATTCATTTAACTTTGTCCGAACTTATCGGTTATATTTTCACATGCAAATATGCGGGTTTCTCTGTACGATATCTGACAGTGATATGGTTACTAGACAGCTCTGATGTCTGAACAATCGCTTCATCAGACACATCTTCGCTCAAGCAAACGTTTCAGCCGGTGCACCGCATTGTGGGTGGTCATTGTAATGTTGTAATATTGGCGCCATGCACAGCAGCTACAACTTCACAGATATATAACTGCTTAAGCGACCCGCGCGACAACAAAGAGCAGCAAGACAACAAGAGGACAACTTGCACTTACCTTCTTCCGGCGTGGCTATATTAGTCGGATTATCGTGCAGACGGCCAAGATTCCTTCCTCCCGCACATAAAAACTTACGAACGACCCTTGCAAGATAGTGCGAAGAAATAATTTGATGCAATGTAACCCTTGACGTCTTGAAAATAAAAAAGCGCGACAGGGGCGAGCTCATCAAACCGGAACAAGGAGCTAATTTCATGTTTTCCTTTCTCCTCCAGAATCTGATTGAATTAATCTTCAATTGTCATGTATCAATGCCTACATTATTTATGAAGCTTCATTATGCTATCTACACATGGAGATATTTCTGAACCTCTATTATGCCATCTACACATGTAAATATTTCTGAGGCTTTATTATGCCGTCTATACATGAAATTATTCATTTCAGTGAGAGGGGGTGGTTAGGGACAACAAAGATGGGCTTGTTTGTACTATTTACCGGCTGCCTATATTTGAAAAATGGTTGTCGAATTTCCCATAATGATACCTCATGCGACCGCTTGTATTCTATGCAGTCAGTTTGAGATTTTACTTCCGTTTTATGAATATGAGGGGCGGTTCCAAAACCAAATATAGATGAGATTCAGAGACATTTGATGCTGCATGTAGCTGCCACCTTGATGCTCGTTGTACAGATTGTGGGACTTCCTGTCGATGTATATTGCATGTATTATGTATGTCCCAACAGAAACAGAAATGGATATGTGGACTAGAAATGTGGATGAATGCGTTCTGCATTTAGTCTCTTGCCGAATTCCCGAAGAATAGCGAGGAAGCCAGTTGTTGATCATGCGAACATGTCTGTGCATGTTACTTTATTTTGAAGGCTTAGTCTGGAACAGGGAAATTTTGGGGAATGTTCGGTGAAAATATGCAACTGTCTTTCGAGCTTCACTGCACATCAGTACATTTCAGAGATGCAAAATGGCGCGCCACCCTCCAGCTTGTCCTCCATGGAGCCGTCACTTGCTACGAGCGAGGGCTAAGCCATATCCATTATATTCCCGCCTATGCGATAGGAAAGCCATATCCAGTATATTCCCGCCTATGCGATAGGAAAGCCATATCCAGTCTACTCCCACGTATGTGATAGGAAAGCCATGTCCAGTCTACTCCCACGTATGTGATAGGAAAGCCATATCCAGTCTACTCCCACGTATGTGATAGGAAAGCCATATCCAGTCTACTCCCACGTATGTGATTGGAAAGCCATGTCCAGTCTACTCCCACGTATGTGATAGGAAAGCCATATCCAGTCTACTCCCACGTATGTGATTGGAAAGCCATGTCCAGTCTACTCCCACGTATGTGATAGGAAAGCCATATCCAGTCTACTCCCACGTATGTGATTGGAAAGCCATGTCCAGTCTACTCCCACGTATGTGATTGGAAAGCCATGTCCAGTCTACTCCCACGTATGTGATTGGAAAGCCATGTCCAGTCTACTCCCACGTATGTGATTGGAAAGCCATGTCCAGTCTACTCCCACGTATGTGATTGGAAAGTTCACCTGTGCGGCCTGTCCGACCGCAACTCTTTTTAAACCGTGGCAACCTTTGTATCACAGCGCTTTGCATTCTTATTTTTTGCACTCCGAGTCAAATATCTTCTTGGAATAAATCATGGCAAAAACAAAATCCACACATTCTTCATGAAGTCCGCTCAATGAAAAAAAAGCTGCGGCGGCTTTTTCCCTGGCGGCCAATTTTCAACCTTTTCCATAGTGCTTGAAGTTATAATTTTCCCACTCGGACCAAGTTCTATTAATTTCATTTGCATGGCTATGAACTTCCATCACAATATTTATCCTGAAGTACTCTTAATCATTGTTCAAAGGAAGGGGCTTGCAGCGATATTCTCGTGCACGGGCAGCTAACCATAGACATCGCGCGGCAACCGGCGATCACCATCCGCTCCTGGCGGTTAGGTGGTAACATGGCTGGGTGGTGTCACAACGCTCTCGAGTCCAACCGGCGACCACCATCCGCTCCCGGCGGTTAGGTGGTAACATGGCTGGGTGGTGTCACAACGCTCTCGAGTCCAACCGGCGACCACCATCCGCTCCCGGCGGTTAGGTGGTAACATGGCTGGGTGGTGTCACAACGCTCTCGAGTCCAACCGGCGATCACCATCCGCTCCCGGCGGTTAGGTGGTAACATGGCTGGGTGGTGTCACAACGCTCTCGAGTCCAACCGGCGACCACCATCCGCTCCTGGCGGTTAGGTGGTAACATGGCTGGGTGGTGTCACAACGCTCTCGAGTTCAGGCCCGCGGAAGAATGGCGCTTTTAAGTTCTGCTAATGCAATTTGGTGAATGTATCATATTCGATATCACTTCAGCTCTGCATGCATATTAGGGGGCAAGTCGATGTATAAACAATGAAGGCTATGTGCCTGCGATGATCGATATGCACGGAGATTTGACATCACCTGTACCTTTACCTCTTGCCCTCGCTTCTCCAGCGCCCCAAGAGCCATCCTATGACGGTAATTATGCAATGAAACCTTAGTCCATCACATACAGTCCATGTAATTTAAAATCAGTCCCATGCCTCCAGAGGCTAGATTTGAGGAAAGCATTGCAAAGGTGCTCCAATGGCTATGTCTGAATCCGTCATTGATCACAAAAACTATTTAGGAATTCAGTGTGGGGATTGTCCTGGCACGAGTTGTATCATAATTCCTTTCATTTATTAAATGTGATTTCCCAAGCACTTCCCTTTACTCTCTCTCTATCTCTCAATGTTAAGCCCTGGACCCATTTTCTTAACCCGCGCCGTCATTCCGGTCAGATCCTCACACCCCGTCTCGGCGGGCTCTTTTATACCCCCTCTAATCTCCAAACTATGACTTCCACGAAAACGAAGGTGGTGTCATCGGAAAGCGTACTACGAGTATGGCCCGAAACCACTCCTGAAATTTTGTCCCCCAAAAAGTGACGTTACTAGAGAGGTCTATGCAAGTACGATTGACATTATGTTTTTGGCGCTAGGAATTTCATTTGGGGATATTTTAAAACGAAAAATTATTTGGAATCAGAAAAGGCAGGCGAACTCTACCATGACCATAAAATGTTTTCCCACCCGAAAATCAACATTTTAGGTTTCGAATATTTCACAATTTTGAGGTTTCAATTTTCTTCATTATTTTCTAATGGGTAGAGAGCGGACCGGACCGGAGAGCGGACCGGGAAACGTTGCTTTAAATCAACTTGCATCATATAAAGTCCTTAATTTAGCCCGAATCTTTGATTTTATCCCTAATGGGAACATATGCAAAACTAATACGTCATCAAAAACGAACAATAAAACATTTATCTCATGTGTTTTGTTGCATCCAAAAAGATAACCAAACGCTGAAGGTTTTGTTCGAATATCGCTATCCGTTAAAGCGTGACGACTGGCTTAACCTTTTTGGAGGTGGCCTCACTTGATCTTGGGTAACTCGTTCACCATATATTTTTCTGACCTCAAAATTTTCACATAACATACCAAATTGATGTTGGAAAAGGTATCCGAAATTTCGACGCGCTGCCTCGCAACGTTTTTTTCACTATCCGCGGAAATCATTAGGGGTGTAAAGTGACCCACCCCCCGAGACGGGGCGAGTTAATGGCTATGTGATCAAGCAAGATGGCGAAATGAAGAAACGAGATGGCAAGCGAAATGAACATTCACCCGGAGAAAGTCACCTTTCCGTACAACTCAACATCGAATAAAGCCACGCATGAATTGACTTTTGGCAAAACGGTAGTATTACAAGATACCGTCTGAATGCTAAATATAACTTCCACTAAATTTGTAGAACCGTTCCTACCAAGACTTACTGCTTTTGCAGAACGCATAAAGAGATAGGCTGCGATTTTTCATAGATTTGGCGCAAGCGGTTCGTAAATGGTACGCGAAAACTCTCAGGAAAGAGCAGATTCAACTCCTGCCCTTCCACTTACACAGGAATAGAGTAAACATAGCTGTCAGCAGAACATGTATGCAGGAATGCATGCGGATAAATTGTGATCAGGACGTTGCGTGTTCGTAGGTCGAAACACTCAGTAATGTGCATGCTAATACGCAGTCCATCAACAACGCACAAATATGCTCTTATTTCTGGGGAGGATCCAAGGAGGTTTTGGCACATGATGGTGCATCCCCTCTACATGGAGATGCGGCGCCCCTTTCACTGGAAAAGGCCCCCTTTCAGGAAGCTCGAGCACATCCCACCCTTAAATTTTTCAGTCAAAGGCGCCTTTTCAGCAGAAAATGCGCCACTCTGGGTACAAAAGCGCCTCTTCAGAACGCTGCAGTGCACTTTTTGCCCGCCAAGCTCCCCACCTCCTAGTTTGAAAGTCTTCCCACAAAATGAGTGATGCTCTCCGGAGAAATCACGCCCCTCCAGACAAGTGCCTCGTCAAAATTCCGAGATCCACCGCTGATTCACTTGTGTACCTCGTAAGTGATCTGAACAACTGCACAACTGAACAACTGCACAACTGAACAACTGCCCAGGGTTGTGCCGGGTCCATTGACCGCCCGGTATCTCACCATTACATTGACTGCCCGGTATCTCACCATTACATTGACCGCCCGGTATCTTACCATTACATTGACATCGAGCACGAGTCCTTGCATCAATCAGGATCATGACAAATACGAACGTTGTTTTCTATGCACATCAGTAGGGGTGAGGACGGCATTTCCGCCAGGGAGCATGCATAAATAAATATTACGTACATGAGCTATTGGTTGGAAGTGAAGCCAACTGCTGGATTTCGAAATCATGAAGCTGACTAGTAGGCGAGAAGCAGAATAATTGATCTACATATTCCCAGCACTCTCGCCGATATGTTTTGTTTCCTGATGCAACTTCTGATTGCCGAAGCATTTAATCTGATATGCATCATCAAATGCACCTAACTTCTGTTGAGGAACACGAAGTTCAAAGCTCACGATGCAACATCTGGCTACGGATACACACGGCCATGATCACATGCACTCGCTGTACACCGATGATCTATCATGCAAGATCAAATGCAAAGCAATAATCATCAGCTCTCGAGTACCATCGCGGTAACACGGATCGGCTCGCAAATCTGGTGCAAGTGATGATGTCATGCATGCAGACTGCAGAGTCAATTATTACAGCTTAATGCAATTTGGGGCTCAATATTTACATACGTACAGTGATGCTTTCCTGACATTGAATATGTTGTGGAGTGTACAGTTTCAGCAGATGACGATACCATTTTAATGCTCAGATGTCGAAGCACCAATACGAACAACACAAATAATTCAGTGGGCATACAAAGCAGCCATAGGGTGAAATTTCACTTCCGCTAGAAACATGCCCGAAAACATGTAATGGACTGGCCCTGTACAGCTGAAAAGCCAGGAATATCGCAACTGAACGAATTGAAGTTCGTGTTATAATATCTTCCTCTTCGTGTATAAGTTCGCCACGTTAAGGACTGGTGAAAAAAGACCAGCGGGAGAGATAGCAGTCGAGCAGAAGAGACCACACGGCATGTGCAGGAGGTGTTACGGCCCGAACTCGAAATCAGAATACGCCGTTGCAACTGACTTCCCTTCTCTCACTATGACGTCGGACACAAGGCACACTCCGTCTCCATGAATGAACACATTGCAGCTACATGCCATTCAGTAGCTTCCATCCAACGCGATGTCTCCTCCAAAACGTCTACAAAATGTAAACACTATCAAACGCCCTGGCATCAAACGCCGCGGGCTATCGACGAGATGTTGCGACGAGTCGGGTTTAACAGGAGTGAGCTACGTACACTTACAAACATGTACACCACAGCTAGGGGTCGCCAGTGGCCAGCAACCGCTGGCTCTCCTACTGGCTCTCGTACACAGGTGCCTGATACTGGCACCTGTGCCTCGTACTGGCACTTGCGCCTTGTACTGGCACCTGTGCCTCGTACAGGCAAATGTTCATCGTACCGGCACATGTTCCTCGTACTGGCACCTGTGCATTGTACTGGCATCTTTGCCTCGTACTGACACTTGAGCCTCGTACTGGCACCTGTGCCTCGTCCCGGCACATGTGCCTCGTACTGGCACTTGTGCCGCGTACTGGCACCTATGCCATTCCATGAAACAGGGCCGCCCCACGGTCCCGAGCGGAATTCCGCCCGTCGCGCTCAGTAGGCCGAGGGACTGCCCTAGGCCGGTACGCTCCAGCAAGATGGCGGTGCTGAGTAGGCCGCCCATCTGGGACCGCCTTGGCCCCGGTGTGCAATGCTAGGCGGCAGTCCAAGTGTTCATAACGTCGGCAGGACATGGAGCGCGGACTCTGACACGATCAGAGTACGGGCTACACGCGCCGCTACCGGCATAGCGAGCACGGACTGCACGCGTCGTTACCGGTACAGCGAGCAAGGACTACACGCGTCGTTACCGGTACAGCGAGCAAGGACTGCACGCGTCGTTACCGGTACAGCGAGCAAGGACTACACGCGTCGTTACCGGTACAGCGAGCGAGGACTACACGCGTCGTTACCGGTACAGCGAGCAAGGACTACACGCGTCGTTACCGGTACAGCGAGCAAGGACTACACGCGTCGTTACCGGTACAGCGAGCGAGGACTACACGCGTCGTTACCGGCATAGCGAGCACGGACTGCACGCGTCGTTACCGGCACCGCCCGGCCACTAGCAGAGCTCTACACTACAACAATGCACCGCACTCTGGCGTGATGTCACCGCTCATGCGTCGGCAGTGCTCACGCAACCACCGCAGCTATGATCAAGCATCGTGGAAGTCCCTGTGTGGATGTTGCGGCCATCCGGCCTACTTGTGCTGACACCTATGGCAGGAATATAAACTTCAAGTACAGAGCCTCATCGTCACGCGACGACAGTCAGCTCGCGCCCATAACCGACACATAGCAGGGTCTAGGCCAGATTCCAATGTACAGATATGTCAGAAATCCGACAAGAGGCATGCCCCACTGGTACAATTGAACACAGCACATGAGGTGATACATTTACTGAAGGATGCCTAAATTGTGTTCATATCTACATATCTGATATTATCTGCGTCCGCATTCAACAGACCAATGAACGTATGTGTGTATAGATAAGTGTGCGCACATGGGAGGGGGGGGAGTGCCAAACATCATGCATCCACATATTGGATGACTGAGGCAGATCTGCAGCCGATCAGAAACGGTGATGTTCTCGAGTCAAAGCTCCGTTCAGCTGCTTGCCTGGTGATTGGGCCAATTTCGAGCTGTCTGAATGTTATCACCCTATTCTTGAGTGCCGCGACGTTCTTTCATCAAAATCCCCTACTTAAATCAGCCCTGCAGAAACTGCAGAGACCGAATGTTCAGCATCACCAGCAGGTAATGTCACAGTCTTAGTAGAGCTTTGTGTATGATCTTGGCTCGAATACTGTAATTGATGTTGTGAACAGCTGTGGTAATGCATCAGCTCAATGGCCTGATCAGCCTCCGAGGGACTTGATATGCTCCGCTAATTATTTCATGCTGCTTCATAGCCTAAGCCCTGGTACATCAACTGGGATACTATGTAAATGCACCACTCGGTCGCATACATCTGTCTGCCGCCAGAAGTTGTGTCAGGAAAATCATGCGCACGCCACGGATGATGCACACCTTTTACAAGATGTCGCCCCTTGACACTCGCCTCATCCCTCCTCGAACCACATGGCAAGATGTCGCCCCTTGGAACTCGCCTCATCCCTGCTCAAACCACATCGTCGCGTCAGAGTTCTTCCGGTCCTAGAAATGCGGCGCGGCGGACTGTCGAGGTGGCCCTCGGCGGGCGCGCGGCCGACCATCAGCACGCGGCACCACGTCCCACCTGTGGCTCAGATCTGAGTCTCAGAGTTGACGAGCCTCTTCTCGAGCCAGCTGTTGCGGGCGGCCGGCGGCGCGCCAGGCGTCTCGTCGCTGGGTGTGAGCGGTGCGGTGCGCAGCGGCAGCATGGCGCCGCTGGCCGCCGCCGCCGGGCAGATGGAGCCGCGGGGCAGCAGTGAGCCGCGCCCGCCGCCACTCAGAGCCACGCTGCCCGAGCGCAGCATGTCGGCCATCTGGCGGTCGCGTCGCTCCGCCTCGGCGTCCATGCGCGCCAGCTCGTCCTGGCAGAGGTGCTGCACGATGCCGGCGCCGTACGCATCGCCCAGCACATTGATGGAGGTGCGCATCCGGTCCCTGCAGTCGACGCCAGCATTAGCCGACGTCGACACAGCACCCATGGCAACGACGATGCGCCTCTTCAAACAGACGTGGAGCTCATATTGGGTGCGGGCGGTTACAAACAATGGTGAGTAAATATGTGCTCCTGACTAGAGTTTAAATTGGAGTTCTCTGGTTACTAGTGAATAAAAAGCGACGCTCCTGCCACGAAATATTATCATTGGAATATTACCATATTCTCCCATGACTATCACGTCTTAGAGATGAAATGTATGCTTCAGTGAACATAGGGGAGTGACAGCTACAACAGTTCTGAGAAGAAACGTGCGTGAATGAGAAGTTAGTCAGTAACGGTACTTGTGAGCTGTTGCGAAGGGATTGTGGGTGAAGAACGACACTTGTAGGTGTAAAGAGGGTGAGGGTAGGCCACTGTGTTTGTGAGGGGGTGAGAGTGCCAGGAGAGTATGTTTGTAGGTTATTGAAGTTTAGGGGCACATTGATTACGTCTGCCAAGGGTGTAGGTAATGCATTGTGTGCGTGAAGAGGTTGGGGGGTGGGGTGGGTGGGGGGGTGGGGTGAGGCTAGGCTGAGGCCGGAGTGAGGGGATACATGGGTACAGGGATGGGATTAATGAGAAACAGTCACAGTCCGTCTGTGGAGATGCGCACGCGTGAAGAACTGTGCTACCTTTTACATCCATTTTACCATGGTGTGCATTAAAAAATGGAAGTTGATAAATAACGGTTCTGACAAATACATTCAGAAAATTATGCATTGCTCTGTCCGATGCGCACACTGATATGCGTATGCATATGCGTTGCACACTCACAGGAGCCAGTCGACGGTGAAGATGAGAGCGACGTCGTGAGTGGGCAACCCCAGCGCCTGCAGAATCAGCAGCATAGTGACCAGCGCCGCCGACGGAATAGAAGCGGCACCGATCGAAGCCAAGGTGGCCGTCAGACTGAGGAAGAGATGCAGGATGGCCGTCAAATCGGAGCGGGGTGCATGGTGGTCACCAGACCTGCGAGAGATGTGGTGAGATCCAGGGTACCCGTTAGATAGAAACTGGGTACATGGTCGTAACCAGACCGGCGAGAGAGGTGGATAGATCCAGGGCAGCCGTCAAATCGGGGGAGAGATGCCTGGTAGCCATGACATGTGGGACAGATTCAGGTTATTCGCCGGGCTGCGGGTAAATTGCAAAGTACGCCAAACTGAGGTGGAGATATATGTGGCAGTCGCAATCGGGAAAGGAGGATCCATGTTGGTCATAGAATTTGCAAAAAAGGAAGACCGGGAATGAGAGGGAGGGGAGAAAAGGTAAGATGAGAGGGAAGAGAGTACGACAAAGTTGAAGCAGGGACATAAAAAGGAGGTAGAAAGAGGGATAATGCACGAGGATCTGGCTGGGCAGAGTACAACGAAACTATTAGACCCGCCCAAATTTATAGTCATATCTAAAATATGCTGCAAATTGCGGTCGTGCTGGACTGGTAGCGACACCCGATGTCAGATTCGTCAGTGCAGTGACGCGCGCCCCAATGTCGCAAGGGTGCTATTTTCTCTAGATTAGCCCCAGATGCTGTCGGCCGGTCGGTGCCGACTATGGAGACTTCCGACATGTGACATGTGATCGATGTCTGTGTAGGACATCGCCGGCCGAGCGTCGTCGGCCGCGGCCCTCTCTCACTCTCTCTCTCTCTCTCTCTCTCTCTCTCTCTCTCTCTCTCTCTCTCTCTCTCTCTCTCTCTCTCTCTCTCTCTCTCTCTCTCTCTCTCTCTCTCTCCCCCTCATCACGTGGTGCACGTGTGGTGGGTGTGTAAGAGGATACAGTCGCCGGCTCTGCCCCCGCACATGCGAGCAGGGCCGGTCACTTCAGTCGGAGCCGGGCAGAAGACTTGAGTGGAAGTGCTGTTAGACTGCTGACTGTAACGGCGCTGAGGGAGACTATCTGTGCCACGTACTGTGAAGAGTGCAGACTGCTGGAAGTGTGATCGTGGTGCTTTAATGTGTCGCCGGTTTGCTTGTTGGAAAGCCCTGGCAATAGAGGATAATCATCAGCAATTTTATTTTCGGACATACTTTCGCGAACCCGAGCTCTGGACTGGATATACAAGGTACCAATATACTTGAATTTCTTCTCGTACTATACCACAATTGTGGGTTCTACTACCCGCGAAATCCTGTGCAGGTCACACTACTGTTCCAGGTACCCCTATCCTTAAATTTATTCTCAAGCTATCCTTCCACTATGCTCAACATGACAGCTGATACCTTAGATTTCACAGTAGGGCACAGTGGATGCACTCAGCATATGTTGTATGTAATCTGACCAGTAAGAAGCATCACTAGGGACGCTGGATGGGCGAGGGTAAGAGGTGGACTGTGGAGTTGCCCTGCTGTAAGAGGCGGACTGTGGAGTTGCCCTGCTGTAAGAGGCGGACTGTGGAGTTGCCCTGCTGTAAGAGGCGGACTGTGGAGTTGCCCTGCTGTAAGAGGTGGTCTGTGGAGTTTCCCTGCTGTAAGAGGCGGACTGTGGAGTTCCCCTGCTGCAAGAGGCGGACTGTGGAGTTGCCCTGCTGTAAGAGGCGGACTGTGGAGTTGCCCTGCTGTAAGAGGCGGACTGTGGAGTTGCCCTGCTGCAAGAGGCGGACTGTGGAGTTGCCCTGCTGTAAGAGGCGGTCTGTGGAGTTGCCCTGCTGTAAGAGACGGACTGTGGAGTTGCCCTGTTGTAAGCTCGTGATCTGGAATCATATCTCGACAGGACATATCTTGGTCAACCACAACTGCGCTCTCTTGGCAGTCCTTAACGACATGCATCTTATTGCATGCAATTTTCGCACAACCGTATGAATTCCGGAAATGAGTACACCGAGTTTCGACAATTCAGCAAGGTACATTACAATTTTGAATGCCTGCTCGATAAATATATATATATCGATGCTGGCAGTGGAGCCTGCTTGTGGAAATAGGGACATCAATTGCAGCATAACATCGTGGCTTAGACGGACCTTTGTCATATATACCCGGGGGTAAATTAGCTCTTGCTTCGCCCTCAGTTGCAAAGAAAAACGTGTATGTAGTAGGTATCAATGTTTTCAATCCACCACGTGACTTTGTGAAGTGCACTATAAATGGTGCACTTCACCATAAAATATGCGAATGGAATTAATAAATCGAGATCGAATGCGAGGATGTACACTGAAGCACGTGTCTCCTCGGCCAATTCCCATCAAACATGCATTTATGTCAAGATGGCAGCAGGGGAGAGATCGCCTGATGATAGTACCTGACAGTGATGAGACCTCCGATACTGAGGTGGACGTTGTTGATGATAGTACCTGACAGTGATGAGACCTCCGATACTGAGGTGGACGTTGTTGATGATAGTACCTGACAGTGATGAGACCTCCGATACTGAGGTGGACGTTGTTCTTCTGGGCGATGAAGATGGAGGCGACAGCCTCGTACAGCGCAGTGCCGTCCATGTTGACTGTGGCACCAACAGGAAGCACGAACCTGAGGTGCAGAGGGGCCGCTCACATGACACACCAGTCTACCTGGCGCCTTCTGACAGTCTTCCAATCCCAAGAGGAAGCTGGTTCCACATTCTTCACCATTTCGACCATCGTTGCGATATAGCAGCTGGATGTAAATCGGGACGTAACTGCTGGACGTACACCGGGACGTAACTGCTGGACGTACACCGGGACGTAACTGCTGGACGTACATCGGGACGTAACTGCTGGACATACATCGGGACGTAACTGCTGGACGTACATCGGGACGTAACTGCTGGACGTACATCGGGACGTAACTGCTGGACGTACATCGGGACGTAACTGCTGGACGTACATCGGGACGTAACTGCTGGACGTACATCGGGACGTAACTGCTGGACGTACATCGGGACGTAACTGCTGGACGTACACCGGGACGTAACTGCTGGACGTACACCGGGGCGGAACTGCTGGACGTACACCGGGACGTAACTGCTGGACGTACACCGGGGCGGAACTGCTGGACGTACACCGGGACGTAACTGCTGGACGTACACCGGGACGTAACTGCTGGACGTACATCGGGACGTAACTGCTGGACGTACACCGGGGCGGAACTGCTGGACGTACACCGGGACGTAACTGCTGGACGTACACCGGGACGTAACCAATGGACGTACACCCGGACGTAACTGCTGGACGTACACCGGGACGTAACTGCTGGACGTACACCGGGACGTAACTGCTGGACGTACACCCGGACGTAACTGCTGGACGTACACCGGGACGTAACTGCTGGACGTACACCGGGACGTAACCGCTGGACGTACACCGTGGCGTAACTGCGGGATGTATACCGAGACGTAACTGCTGGACGTACACCGGGACGTAACTGCTGGACGTACACCCGGACGTACACCGGGACGTAACTGCTGGACGTACACCCGGACGTAACTGCTGGACGTATACCGGGACGTAACTGCTGGACGTACACCGGGACGTAACTGCTGGACGTACACCGGGACGTAACCGCTGGACGTACACCGTGGCGTAACTGCGGGACGTACACCGAGACGTAACTGCTGGACGTACACCGGGACGTAACTGCTGGACGTACACCCGGACGTAACTGCTGGACGTACACCGGGACGTAACTGCTGGACGTACACCGGGACGTAACCGCTGGACGTACACCGTGGCGTAACTGCGGGACGTACACCGAGACGTAACTGCTGGACGTACACCGGGACGTAACTGCTGGACGTACACCGGGACGTAACTGCTGGACGTACACCGGGACGTAACTGTTGGACGTACACCGGGACGTAACTGCTGGACGTACACCGGGACGTAACTGCTGGACGTACACCGGGACGTAACTGCTGGACGTACACCGGGACGGAACTGCTGGACGTACATCAGGACGTAACTGCTGGACGTACACCCGGACGTAACTGCTGGACGTACACCGGGACGTAACTGCTGGACGTGCACCGGGACGTAACCTATGGACGCAAACCGGAACGTAACCTATGGATGCAAACCGGGACGTAACCTATGGATGCAAACCGGGACGTAACCTATGGATGCAAACCGGGACGCAACCGCTGGACGTAAATCGCGACCGGGACGTTGCGAGCCGAACGACAAATCCAATTGAATCCGATTTGCAATAACTTGTATCCCGGCGGCGCTCCCATGGCCAAGCCTCACAAATTCCCAACACGTCGCAAAATTCACACACACCTTCAACCAGGCCGTCCAAAAGAGACTTTCTCATAGATCAGCTGACGCCATTAACCTCGTTTAGTTCCAAGAAGGCATTAGTAAGTACTAATTAATTAATTAATTAACTAACTAATTAACTTACTAACTAACTAATTAACGTACTAATTAACTTACTCACTTATGTAATTAGCTATTTAGTTACTAAATTAAAATATATTTAGCTAAGTAATATTTACAGCTATTTAAATACTAAATTAGTTAAATACTAGTTAGCTTAATTAACTAACTAATTAGATTACTAAATAACTGACACGAAATGAAGATGACTGAACTCCGTTATCACACGGAGAGGACGGAATGAAATAAGATGACATGAAACAAAGCAAAAACCAACACATTGCACACTATGATATCTCGCGATTGCTACCTGATTTGAGACTTTGGGTTACTGGCTGACCTCCCAGGTCAGCTTAAACGTCAGTTTTTGCAAAAGAAAACAATAATTTTCTGATTTAACCGTTCCCTCTGTGCAAACAATAACCGATACGCATTGAAATGCTTCCATCATATGTATTAATATCCCGGGATACTAACGATGTATGATGTGCTACATTTTGATACATAGGTGAAGGATCACATCTGGCCGAAGTGTTGACCTCTTCTTGGAAACTTACGAAATAATTCCCGAAAACACTATTTACTTGTACTATTGGCGGCAAAATTGGCTAGGTAGACTAGGAACCTTCGGCCATGGCATTCAGGCCGGGTGGGGTGTCGTTGCACTTGAATATCCTGCATAGGCACACTGTGCCGCACCACAGATAGGTGTGCGGTGTAGACTATCTATCAGGCGGCTGCGTGACATGGCTTCACGGAATGTGCATTCCAATCGTTGGCAGAGCAAGCGATTCTAAACTAGATGTCGCACAGGTGGTTCATGCAGTGCGCTGTGCACGTCTTGCTCGTAGCCCGCTGTGAGACCGCCAGTCGTGTGGAGCCGTGAACGCGGCGACACTGCCAGTGATGAACGGTTGGACTCGATCACCCCACCCTAGCACGAGCAAGTCAGCTGATGGGGCAACAAGTGTGCCGTGCTATATACGTATTTTTGGTGGTAGACAGGCGACCATGTTCCAGATTCCCACCTCCCGCTCGTCAGTCCTATTTCTAAGCAGAGCGGTGTGCTGATTAAGGAATTTGAGCCAAACGTTGTAGAACAGGGCCTTGGTAGCTTGCTAAATGGATGGCAATTTTGCACCAAACCATTTGGTTATTACACACAGACGTGTTATTTCTGCCCTGTCCCAATTGTCTCATTAATATCGATAAATGCGCCCTTTTCCCAGTACAGGTGCCATTTTCACCGAGTTGCCCGACCGGTGATTATACACTAGAAACATTTCACGTTGCAGGTTACTGCGCCATCGGGTAGTATCTCGGTTGGGGAAAGAATAAATAGTTGGAGAGTCAGTAGCTTTATAGTTAGCGTGCTTCACTTCGAATAGAACGGCTTCGAGAGACCAAATTTTCGATCGACTGAATTTCCGATCGTTTGCGGCCAGTAGGCAATAAGGATGGGTTGACGCTCTTAAATATGCTTAACAGTGCAATGCGTCCTAAAGCGGCCTTGACCCCGTCTCATCTGGTCTATTTCTGCACACGTGCCGGAAGCCGTGTGCAATGGTCCATATCGACAAACAGTACATCGACTGACGCACACCTCTTCTCACCACAAGCCGTTTCTGGCTGGCTCGTGGGCGACTCCCATTAGTGGTTATCTTGTGTCCTCTGTCGGCTGGTGCTGGAATCATTGTTTTGTTCCGGTTCACTCTTCACGTTTGTTCATGTTGGCACTCTAAGCAGTATTGACATTTCAAGCACATACAGCAATCTGTAGTTGCTGTGGAACATCCGTCACCTTGCCTGTATGCGCTTGACAAGTGTCCGTACTCATTATGAATCGCTTCCCTATATTGTGCTATATGCAGCATTTGTCGTTCACATTTGTCTATCCTGGACCACGTGTCATGAAACGACGAAATTATAAAGAATCACGAATGTACGGCAACTATGCCGTGCATTCACATGTCGAAACTTAGTACTTTCGTAGATTCGTGAACTACTTGGTGAACCAAGGTCACGGTCTACTTTTGCTCTCGGAACTGATTTTACTGTGCAAATGCATTTCACGAATTGGTGAAATATACTCTGGTGTACCCGAGTGTATCCAGGCAACATACAAATGTCCAGTACTTCAAGTTGCACAGTGAAGGGGTTTCATGTATAACGCATAGTGGATGGGCGGATCCTGACCCGCCTATAGAATCTCGAGCAGTAAGAAGGCTACAGACACGAGGCGTTCAGTATAGGTGGGGATAACGACAGGGCCACTTCTAACAATATTTTATTGGGGGGGGTATGATTGAATTCAATGTGGCCAAGTCCTGGTCTTTCGAGCTCTCCTTCCCCCCATAGTAGTGGCTAAGCAATGGGTAATTTAACATCACGGGGGAAGATACGTACCCCCAAGTGGGAGGGGTTACGAACCAAAGTTAACTCAAATGTCTTTCAAAGGTTAAATCAAATGTTAAAGGAGGCCCGGATGACTAAAACTCTTAGACCGGGTCGCCAAGGTGGCGGTAAAAGAGATTTAACACTCACGTCCGGCGGTCCGCGCCAACTTCGCATGTCCGGGGGGGGGGGGGCAGATAACTGCCCCTCTAAGGACTCCAGAAATATGCTAGGTAGCGACAAACGGAAAACGGCGTTGGATAGCTGGTGACAAGCTCTATCAAACGTATTTCGGTCATGTTCTCGCTCAGGTCAATATTTAGGTCACTGGGTGATCATATGTCAAATTCGACCAGATCGGGTGGGACCCTCAGATATTGGCACATATCTCAGGACCTGTAACAGATAGAAACAAACTGCAAATTCTATTTGACAGCCCTTGAAATGTGCTATCGACATACGCTGTGTAATTTAAGGTCAGGTCAACAGATTTGTCACCGAAACTATGACCTCAGGTCAAGGTCATGGGGTAGACTAGGGAGGTCATGTAATATATCAATCGACACGTCTTGGCGATACAAGCACAAGGATGGTAATTTCAGCCTTCTAGCTCAATGCAGTGCGATATAATGCGCAGAAATGTGCTAGTGATTCCAGGTGACCTCAGCTGACCTTGGTGAGGTCACTGAGCAAAAATGTCAGCGGTGACATTGAGAATAGCTTTGAGCTACACGCCATAGCCGTTGGAGGTCATTCAGAGAGCAAATATGTAACCAGGAAACATTTGTATATTTTACCATAGGCTTATAATGGGGAAGCCATGGCCGCGACCTGACCTCAGGTCAATGCTACAAAAAACCGTGATATACATATTATAGTCCTTGATAAGATCATGACGTGATATAAGTTTGAAATCAATCGCCCAATTATTGTGGGAGTGATGCCACTTAGAACTCCGAGGGATTTGTTGGGTCACTTCGCATGACCTGGTGACCTGACTTTAGATGGCCCAGGGTCAAACATTTCTGAGGACATGCGAAAAAGACAAATGAGCAGCCATGCGAGGTTTGGCCTTGCTAACCCTATTAGTATGGCGGCAAAGTAGGAAAAAACGCAGGGGGGGGCAGATATCTCCCCCGGACGTGCGCGGGTTAACTTTGGAATGAGTGGACGAGCATGAAGCTACGATCACGACCTGTTAGATATTGACATCATTATCTTTGGACAGCAAATGGTTTCAGAACGATATGCGAAACTTGGCGTCATCAGCCCTGGTCTGCATCTGCAGAGCACTTAGCTTTATGCTGGTTGGTTCATCTAGTGGACTACCTTTTACGCACAGAAATCACACAATGAAATTTGGCACTTCCTTCATATATATTGTCATCATAAGATGCACACTTTTACACACAGAAATCACAAAATGAAATTTGGCACTTCCTTCATATATATTGTCATCATAAGATGCACATATTGGTTGTTATTTTCATTTGCACTATTCACACGCACACACACACGCATTGACACACCTCCACCCCACCCCACCCACACATATATATATATATATATATATATATATATATATATGTGCACATATACACACACACATTCGTATATCGATTATTTACACCAATATACACCCGTGCACGTAGACCCTACGCACACACTATAATCACATTACAAGGCAACTGGGCACATTACAAGGCAACAGTGAACTACTCAGTAGTGGGTATGTCCCCCAGCAGCGCTTACACACTCTTCCATCCGACTGTGCACGGAGGCAGCCAGCCGCCGAAAATATGCAGTGCGGACTCGGAGTTCTTCCCACTTCCGCGCCACCGCTTGCCATAACTGCTCCGCTCCCAGCTGACGAGCAGGAAAGCGCAGGTCCTCCTCCAGCTCTCTTACCATAATGCTCGAAACATTTTCAATTGGATTCAAATCCGATGACCTGGCTGGCCACTCAATGGCACGAATCTGTGGACGACATATCATGCTTTATTTTTTGGTGCAAAAGTTGTCATACCGAAATAAATTTGTATTGTAGTTACCGAGTAACTATTGTTGCTTGTTCCATTCCATCATCACATGATTTACATCTCATTACACATGCCGAAGACTATATACACAACGCGATGCATCATGCATCATGCATCATCATCCACAATAGATCCCACAGTTATCCATTAGGTGCATTTTGCTGTATAATGCAATTGAATTCAAAGACATGCACCTGCATATCAATAATATATATATATATATATATATATATATATATATATATATATATATATATATATATATATATATATATATATATATACATATATACATATATACATATACCACATATATATATATACATATATATATATATATATATATATTTATATATATATATATATATATATATATATATATATATATATATATATATGTATGTATATATATATATATATATGTAATATACATAATATATATGCATGCATACATGGATGCATGTGTGTGCCTGTGCATGTGCGCAAGCGTGCGTGCATGTGTCTTACATGATTTACACGGCATTTCAGACAATGCTAGGACAGTGCACGTGACGGAACGTGGCCGACGATGCCAATGAAATAATTGTACTTCAATGCTGAGAAGGCTGGCAAGTCATACCAATCTGACTGGCAAGTCATTGCTGCTCATGGCTGAGGTTTGTGCTATTTGTCGTTTTCTGGGTAAACGTTGTTGGCTGAATTGGATTTTGCGTGCACTTGGACAAACGTTATATTGCCAACAAAACACGAAATTTGGGAAGGTCGTCCCGTATGATTCAAAAATTATGGCTCAAAATGATCACCAAGCGTCACTCATGGTTCATGCACCAATATGGTTCGTGGGTGCTATAAGACCTGCGGTGAAACAGGGCGCGGTCTAGCTACGTTTCCAGGCAGTGTTTGTCCTATAGGATAGGAAATCTGATACAGAAGGACGATTTACGAACTATATGTGTGTACGACTTGGGTGTAATTTACACTTCATACACCAGGGTCGAATGCTAGCAGAGTTGGTTGCGTGAAACCTTATCCCACCACTCGATCTGGAAGGTCCAGTTGACTAACCATAATTTTGACCGAAATTTTAACTTGCCGTCAATGCACCGTCATGGCTTACCCGTTTGAACGTCCCGGCCATATCTGGCCAGTTGCTAACTGACTCCCAGTCTATGCGTGCACATGAAGCGACTCGAACGCTGCCTTGCCAGGATAGGGGAGACAAATGCAGTCCGCCGCTCTAACCAACTGAGCTGACAGGGTGGCTTGGAGGAGTAAACAAACATTTGGTGACCTAGTTTTGCAGCGAGAAGCTGAAGGAAGTCACTCAGTATTACGGAATAGCTCACCATGTGTGCGTGGTTGTTGAACCATCGACGGACCACGGCGGCAGTGTGGACGCTGGCGTTGTCATGCATCAATAGGTACGGCTGTTGCTCTCGGGACGCATCTCTTGGAGAGAGGGCAGACACACCTGTGAACACAAAACATGTCTGCAACCTTTTGTAGGAGTTTATTTCCACTTTACAGACAACCGGCATATCTAGACACTTTTTTATCAGACATTATCACATTATTAGGCGCTGCATCCTCCCTTAATAACAAAGTTAGGATGAAACCATGGTTTCGAATGTAAAGTGAACGATTTCAAGTGTCACCGGAGCCCCAACTCAAACATGGACATTCCGCCAATTTTTCCACCAAGCCAGTGCTAGACGATGACCTGGTGGTTATGTTCATGCCACATGAATGCGACAGTCAGTGGTCAAACCTGGTGACTCTGAGCTTCGTCAATGGAATACGACAGTCCGGAGTCAAACCTTGTGACTGATCTCCCTCAATGGAATACGAGAGCATTGGAAAACACCCAGGCAGGCACACCACCTGATCGGTCTGATTAGTTCGTTCTGAACTGACCTAATCAAATTCTGACCAATAAGCAGTAGATAGTCTGCAGTGTATGAAAGTGATTTTCAGCATATTTTGATTGTGTCGTTGCAAGGGATTGCGTCGCCATTGTGTATTCCTACCTGTCCAAGCATCTCGCTGTATGACTGTCCGGTCTGCCTCCCCTCGATTCGATGCAAAACACCATTCCCGGATCCATCCATCCAGCCCCAGACGTGCACCGTCACGTGCCCTTGGGTATGTTTTGGGACCAGATGTGGTTCAGCGAACCGGGTCCCAGTTGGCCTGCAAAAATAATACTTTGAAGGACAGACGACCTCTAATTATGATGTGTAATGAAGGAGTGGACTTTGAAATGTTAAACGTGATGAGAGTATATTTCCAGGAAAATAGGGAGACACGAGAATTCTGCCCGCTTGACATCACTCCGACAGAGTTCTTGATCAGGTTTGCGAGGTGAAGGTAGGCAGCATCCTATAACTGCAGGGGTGACATACATCAGCCTGGAATTTCAGATCATGGATGCTAAACCGTGGGTAAGGCAGGAAACCCGCCATATAGGGTTTCTGAAATACGATATTGGATCATTGCATAGAACAACATACAGAAATTGTTTTCTATATTCAGTCGTGTTTCAGTATGTCTGGGGAACTCACTCGAAATCTTGAAAGTAATTGGGAATTAATCGCAACATGATGGATGGTGGGGTCTTACAAAAAAATACATAGCACAACACACATGGTTCTCATGAATCGAAATCAACACTCATCTAAATGGTATGCCTTAAATATAGCAGCACAAATTAGGCACATTTCACCCTCTCCCCACACATTTCACATGGCACGCATGTCCTCTACCAGTCCTCTACAAAAGTGACAATAGCTTCAAGCTGACTTCCATCCACTGTGCCACACGGAAACAATATATCTGTATAAGAGCGTTTAGGGCATTCATCTAGGGGAGGGAACTTGAATGTGTGTCCGCCTTTTCCCCGATGGGAACATTTTGCGTCTTCGAAATGGCAAGTGGGCGGCAAATGATCGGCCAATATTACCAATCAGGGTAAGAGGGTAACAGTCCTGGTATTTATAGCATACGGGCTTGCTTCATATCTGCTTACCTGCGCACATATATTCTGCCGGACATGTCTGATCTGAAGGTTTTTTCGTCAGAAAATTTTGTTCTTGCCCAGTCCTCTTGAGGCACTGTCAACGCTTCTTGGGCGTATAACATCCTGGCTGCCCGGTGGTGATCAGTGAAGGCTGTCTGCTTGGCAGCCACCCTGGTGGATAGTCCGGCAGCCTTCAAACGCCTCCGCACAGTCGTGCTTGATGCACCGCTACCGGCAGCTACAGCCAGGTCGCACAACCGGGTGAACGGCCGACTTTTGGCCAGCTGTAAGAAATAATGCAAGCGTTGGGAATAGCATTTCATCGTTCGAGAACAAATGGAAGACAGTAGATGTCAGATGTGAATGCAATATTTAGAATCCATGGCGGAGTCATGAGTCTCAGCTTCTGTGGCTCTCTGTGGAACTGGCAAATGCATGTATAATCTTAACCCGTCCTATCTCGTAGGTTGACACACCCCTCCAAAGGTTTCTTGCGATAAAGAAAATATCGTAGCGCATCACCGTGACATTTGAGTACATTTCCTTCGTCTTTCTTGGCATCTGATGTGAAAGTTTCAAACTCAGGTCATGTCAGGATATTGACCTAGCTCAGGACAAACGAAGAACACCATTTGGCAGTGCTTACGAAACGCATATCTTGGAGTCTATTCGAGGTCGGGTTAGTCATGAGGTCATGGCTAATTTTGGACAAATTTTCATATTTTTGTGAGATGCATGTTCTTGAAACAGCGCTTTCCCATGGCATGCAAGCAAGAATATGAGGAGAACTTCCTGATCCGACTTGATTGACCTCAGTCAAGTGACCTAAGGCCATGTCAAGATAAAGTGCACTAAGTGGAAAAAACCTATTTAGACACTGGTATTTTTATGGTTTTATTTCGAGTATTCATGGACTAAGTATTATCAAACGCGCATTGCATGTACTACATTACCCAATTGAACCAGAATTATGCATCATAGTTTAGGTTATGGTCATCCTAGGTCATTGTCCTATGGTAGGTTTTAAATTTTGTTTTTCATTACGGCTCATACACGTGAAAGGATATTGAAATGAAGTTTACCACATGACTGCAATTTGTCAGTGCTTGTAACACTTATGTTTTTGTGCTTCAGATCAAGTCATTGATGTAAGGTCACTGTCAATATTCGCTCACGATGGACCAATCTGACTATTTTTTTATATCAGCTGTGTAATCAGCTATCAAATGGCGTGTGTTTTAACGCTGTGCCTGTACCAGAAATGGGGATATGAAATGTTTTTTGAAAAATCAATTGTTTTCTGTGAAACCGCCATCTTTAGTCTGAAATTATTTCAAAATAAAAGGAGGTCATTTTCAGGCACCAATTGTCGAGCGTTTTCCACTCATACACGATACGCCTTCACGCACCATTTAGGTTGGATGTTAGAGTGGGGTCTTTAACCCACCTCCCAGAAACGGGGGTTAGGCAGAACAGTGATGATCTGACCGGAGAGGCGGGTAAAGCCGGCATCGGTAGCCAGCGACCGACGGACTGGAGACAGAGGGGAAGGGTCTACGTCACCTTGGCTTGGTTAAAAACTGAACACCAGATTATAATCATTGGAATTGCCATCGATCAACCTGAATATGAAGATCGCATGGTGGCGGTCTCCTGGCACTCAATGCTGCTTAAACGGAACTGCTCAATTGAAAAGTAAATACTTAGACGAATTGATGCAAACTCGTTAAAGCAGACGTCCAGACACAAGTGGCTTTTCCTGCCTGTCGGCTCATGAAGCTGTCAAATGCAAGGAGTACGAATGATCTATCTCAGAGCGCAGGGAGATCAGGAGCCACTTGACGTTCTTTTCATAACATGCTGTAGAACTACTCTAAAAGATCCAAAGCTGTGGTCAGCTTCCCCTCCCCACGGTCCCCACCCCGGTAGCCATGTGACTCACTTTAAATCCAGAATAAACCCACCCCAGATCTTGGATAAAAGAGGCTCTGGGAGCGTTCGAGTGCCCTTCGATTTTTTTTTCAGCGGTGCCCCTCGGAAGACAAAGTGGCACCCCTTCGGACACATGTTCCTCCCCCTCTGATGAACATTCTTGGATCCACTCCTGGTCGCAATTATTACGCTGCATCGGTGAATCTTTTGAACACCAACTTTGAATCCATTCGTGGTCACAATTAAGGGTATAGGAAGGCATAGAAAGCGTTTCCAAAGTTCTTAGGGTTCTCTTGGAAACCAGCAGTCTAATGTTGATTCGATGAACGATGTTTGGGGCTTTAAAGTAATTGTTAAATGTTACATCACGTGGAGATTAGCCGATTCGCAAAGTGGGAATTTTCCGGGCACCGTGGCGCGGAATAAATGGCCATGTTGTTAATGAGGGATAATGCATTGTAAACGTACGCTTTGTAATATTATTGTTCGTTCACTGAAGTTGTTTTTGGTTTCAGATCGATAGGTCCAACCACAAAATATGATACATTCACGACGATATGCTTCCATAGAGGTCATTGCGCGCGGATAGCTCCAGGTAGCTTTACTAATCCTACCATATTCTGCAGGAAATTGATATCGCAGTTACTTTAGTGGCAGGTGAAGTGAATACATGGACACTGCTATCCGCTGTCTGGGCACAAGGCCCAAAAGTACGCACATGGGTGGGGGTCCAAGCATCGCCGTTGCTATCGCGGGGGATAGGGGGTGCGTCCCCCAAACCTCTTGACATTTAAGATCATACCTATTGCGCTGCATGACAAAAATAAACCAAAAACATTATCGTCCTCCCCCTATGCTAGACCGTTGGCGACATATTTGGGCACTAGGATACGAGCCCTCTCTCCATAGTATTGGTGTTTGCAGTTTGAGGAGGAAGGGTATCACTCTGGCCATTTCCATATTATTGTTCGGACGCTTTTGTCTTGGAGAACTGTTTGCAAACCAGGTGGAGCTTGTTCTATGATCCCACTCGCTTGTATTTTCGTTTCATTTGTATTACTGTATTTTACAACTTGCTCATAGGCGTAAGCATAGATAATTATATATACTGCACCCACAGTTTGTGATTGATTACTGTACGGATTATAATCTGTACACCTTGGCCTGCGGGACGCATATCAGTTACAAAGAGACCGAGAGGCAGTTACATAGGGTGCGTCTGACACCAACAAAAGCCGGTCTGGAATCAGGGACCATCTTAAAGTTACAGGAAGCCTTTACAAGGTAATAGAGGCCTCGTTGATGAATAGAGAAGAGCCATTGACAGCCGCTTTCCCGGGACTGCGTAGGCCAGAAACCTGATTGTGAGCCGCCGTGTAAGTAGAATAACCTTTAAATTATTTCTAAAGTTAGGAACCACGGAACACAGTTAAAAGCAATACAAAGCAGGACACATAAAACAAGCATATCAATACAAGGTCAATTATTCATACATTGTGGTTAGTGATCCAATTATAGCTAAGCGGGAAAATTTTACCATGAGTCCCTAAAAAAACATGCATATCCGTATGAAAACCGCGGGTGAACTCCTTATGAAGCCCTAAGAGGAACTGGAAGTTAACAAAACGTGCGGGAGACTACGATTGCATGGACACCTGACCGTGAATCGTGGCTTCCAGACAGCAACCAGTAGCTGCACAAGGCTATCGCTGTACCTGTCACCTGTCTGCCAGAAATTCGAAACCGGTTTACATCTACAGTCATGCTTCAGAGTTCTACACCAAGCAACCTTGTCAGCTACGCAGCCACAAGACAGATAGGCTCTGAACTCGCAGAGAATGGATCACCAACACGGGCTCAGACACTATTGGGGTTGAAGATACCCTCAAAAATGGTGTAATTTAGCATCGCGTCTATGGATGTTGCATAGAAGTAATGAACCTAGGGGTCTTACCACTCCCTCAATCGTCTTGGTCTGGCAGCGCCAACGGTAGAAATATATATAAGCACCCAGGCGAGATTGCAAAGGCATTTATTGCCAAATGATTAGCAATGTAATTTATCATATAAATATTCCTATCTTTTATTTTGTACCTTAGCGAAAGAAGAGCCAGCACCGGTGAAGAATTCAATGAGCCATACAATCCAGTGTTTTGTAGATGGCTGTCCCACCACCTAACAAATAGGTTCATCCCCGTTGCAAAAACAGCAACGACGGCCCTTGTCCCGGCAAAGGAAAACACAACGTTGATACGCTTCTGATTTATTTCCGTGCTTTTATGCCTCTTTGATAAGCTACTTTTCCTTATATGCCAAGTCTAATATGTTTCTACATTTAAGAAACCTGGGATCTGTGGGTTTATGCCAACCCATTCTCCGACATAGACTTCCGGGACGTTTTGATACCAACAGCAAGCTTTTACAACAATATATATAATTGGCCATCAACTACGCATGCAATCTAATTTTCAAGTAAACAGCGCTGGAAAGTGATTGTGCCATTCATGCCGAAGGTCCTATATATATATATATATATATATATATATATATATATATATATATATATATATATACATATATATACATATACATATACATATACATATACATATATATATATATATATATATATATATATATATATATATATATATATATATATATATATATATATATATAGCCCATGACGTGCCGATGCCCATGACGTGCCGAAAACCAGTGGGCCAGTTTATCCCTGCCAACAAATATGATCACACCAAAAACTACTTTATTTTTAAATGTATACACTGTGTCTATACATGGGCATCACTAATCCATCCCGATACATATGAATGACAAATGTGACCAATTATCTGCACACACCGTGGATGACAGACCAAACACTTTTCCAGTTCTGCACTCACACTGTTCTAATCTGTCGGATCCTCAAATATTCAAGTCGTGCCTTCTATGTTTTTGGTAACATTTTTACCATACAAGCATGCATTATCTACCTATTCATTGAACGTACCGTCACCATCGCATGGTCCTGGGCTGCCGTTGTCACACGCTTCCGGCCGCGCAATCCTGTTCTGGGGCGTAAGCCATCTTCTCCTTCTTCTTGATAGCGCTTCCACCACAGCCTCACTGTTTCTCTGGATACAGCTAACTCCCGCGCCACCGCACTCAGGGAAAACCCTTGCTCTATCAAGCAGACTAATTTTCCTTTTTGATATTCGGAGAGCATGATTCATACAGAATGGCACAGGCGCATTGACCAGTCCTAGAATTCGGACGTGCGACGAAAGCTTATTGCGAGCCCATCCCCACTCCGCCGCCAATATTTCAATCCCGTAAAAAGCATCTACACCACCCCATATTCTACAACAAAGTTCCATGTTCCATTTAAATGTCCTCTTTACGAATTGTGTACGAATTGTGTGCTAAATTGCCGCTCAGACGACTAAAAGTGCAACTTAGAGCCTTCTGCTCCTTCGCGTCTCTGTTACAACCGAACCAGATCATGGCAATCCAGGCGTTCCACCCGACCCAAACACCGGCCCAGTTATTCTGCTGGCTGGCAGTGTACAGCCTGAGGCTGAGTATGGAGAAAACGTGACGGGCTGGGGAACAAACGTGCATAACGCATTCACCGCTGGTGTTACGCACATAGACGGCCCCACCTCACATATGGTCCAAAGTTGCTTGCTCCACGATGAATGTCAGCTAACCAGCCAAAGCCTCACCGAGTGAAATGCTCCGCCTGGTAGGTAGTCTGAACACATACATAGCTGTGATGCGGTACAGTACACGCATGGAGGGAAGACATGGGCAAGTTTCCCAGTCTGTCTAGTTTAATTCGCCGCCAATAGTACATAAGTGTCAAAAGTAGCGCGCCAACTTCAGTTTCAGTGTCAAAGCAAATCCCGGAGTAACTGAGAGGCCAAAAGGGTCATCTGAGGTGAAGTCGGGTTGATGACCTTGAATAACCTTATAAATGTTATTTCCATATGTAAGCACATCAGATGAGTTGCCGATGTCTCCACCATATCCAACATTGGTAAGAAAACTCGATTTTATGGGCTTTTTGCAAATAAAATGAGCTATGGTTTTATTGATCATTATATAACTCGAAAGCATCAACATTATTAGGATGCATGTGAAGGATTCGGATGGGCAGTACCAGGAATATGCGAAGGCGGAGGTGGTGAATTGTCATTCATGGGATTTTGGGGGACACGCTTACTGTAAAGAGGTAATGGTTGTTAAAAAGGGTCGGGATGATCTTATGTATTTCAACCTGTCTCAAGAATTCCGTATCCATGCTTCAGCCCAAAGCAGATTGTGATGCTTCTCCGCTTCTTACTGAATTAAAATATTACATAATTCTTGATAGTTACGAAACGTTGTTCGAAGCTGATGTATAACGTGACTACACTATAATGAAAGAGCAACTTTTCAACTGTATAGCGCTTTCATACCGCCTAATCTGTTTGCATTGGACCGCTTCATATAAGTGCTTACTCAATTTCATTAAATGTACGCTAAGTGTACATTGTGCCTCATCCTATGTACCTTGCTCTATAATACAAGAAAACTGGCTATCCATACAAACTTCCATACATGTGTGTTGCTGATGGCGTCACCGATGTTCGGGCGTGGCCCCTGAGCGCTGTCCCAGAACCACCTCTGGTGAAATCACAACAAAACATTATGTGATGAAGCGCAGTTACAACATAAATGTACGATAATATTGCAGCCGAATAGCTTCTGTACATCTTTGCATGAATTCCCAATGGCACGGTCTGGACGTCACTGGCTGTTATTTGGCGATATGATCGCGATGCGCGACTTGCAGAGCATGCTACGGAGAGACAAGGGTTCTTTGTCGACAGTATGAAGTGAGAGCAAGCTCTCACTTCGTAGTGACAAAAGTTCTTTATGGAGGCGCGTTCTCGGATATCCCGGAGACGGACCCGAGGCGCGGCGGACGCTTCATACCGATGGATGTCGCCTGCAGTGTACTAAGATGTCACTTCCCGACCGAGCCACGATCACCTGGAATGGCCTGCCATTATCCGAGCCATGATCACCTGGAATGGCCTGCCATTATCCGAGCCATGATCACCTGGAATGGCCTGCCATTATCCAGAAGGACCAGTAGTGCGGCAGTGTTTCAGAGCGACACACGGGCTCGCCGTCTCGGCCAAGTGAAGCCAACATTGCTGGTAGGCTTTTGGTTTTACTTTTAGCATTGTGATGGGTGTCGGAAAGGTGGGTAGTAGATATTTGTGCGTATGACATCTATGCAATATTGACGCTGAAGTGTAAGCGACATTGATGGAAACTGTTAAGATATGCAATACATGCTTGTATACGCATGACAGAATGGACGTACCCAGCTTCCTGTATTTGGGGATAGTTTTTGTTCCAATTCCGCCAGGTCTTCCCCACATCGCGACATAGTTGACGGTTCCCATTACCTGGCGACACGCCAGCCGGTTCCCATTACCTGGCGACACGCCAGCCGGTTCCCATTACCTGGCGACACGCCACCCGGTTCCCATTACCTGGCGACACGCCAGCCGGTTCCCATTACCTGGCGACACGCCAGCCGGTTCCCATTACCTGGCGACACACCAGCCGGTTCCCATTACCTGGCGACACGCCACCCGGTTCCCATTACCTGGCGACACGCCAGCTGGTTCCCATTACCTGGCGACACACCAGCCGGTTCCCATTACCTGGCGACACGCCAGCCGGTTCCCATTACCTGGCGACACGCCAGCTGGTTCCCATTACCTGGCGACACGCCAGCCGGTTCCCATTACCTGGCGACACGCCAGCCGGTTCCCATTACCTGGCGACACGCCAGCTGGTTCCCATTGCCTGGTGACACGCCACCCGGTTCCCATTACCTGGTGACACGTTTATCTAGTCCGTTGTTGACCTCCAGACACTGGAATGTGATGGGCAGGGCCGCAGAGCTGGAGGCGGTTCCCAAGGCGAGCGCCCACGCCTGTTGGCAGTGTTAAGTGTCACAGCTCCCGCCGATACGGAATCACGATCAACGTTGCAATCGAGGGTATGCCAAATTTGGTAAATATTGGCACTACAAACACTGCTGTATACACGGCTATAAGCCAATCATCTTAACACGGCTGAAACCATCCAACGGATCTAGGAATACCGTGATGTTCTCTGCATAGCTAGTTACAACATTACCTTCGCGTTGCAAATCAAAAAGCTTCAAGGAAAACATCAGATGTTGAGCAGGACTGTGCTTGCCTGTGCAATACCCTTGCAGAACTTGAAGGGGTTTTTGCGCGTGACACAGAAGAAGACCATTGGCAGGGAGACGCAGGCGTGGATGAGTAGTCCTGTCACCACCGTCACCATGTACATGCCGAGACTGCGAGCCGTGTCGGCCAGATTTCCGATCGACATCAGGTTACCGGCCACCAGACACATGATACCGAACGGCGAGTACCTGCCGGGGAGGCAGTGGCAGGTAACAGACTCAGTTACCGGCCACCAGACACATGATACCGAACGGCGAGTACCTGCCGGGGAGGCAGTGGCAGGTAACAGACTCAGTTACCGGCCACCAGACACATGATACCGAACGGCGAGTACCTGCCGGGGAGGCAGTGGCAGGTAACAGACTCAGTTACCGGCCACCAGACACATGATACCGAACGGCGAGTACCTGCCGGGGAGGCAGTGGCAGGTAACAGACTCAGTTACCGGCCACCAGACACATGATAGCAAACGGCGAGTGCCTGCCGGGGAGGCAGTGGCAGGTAACAGACTCAGTTACCGGCCACCAGACACATGATACCGAACGGCGAGTACCTGCCGGGGAGGCAGTGGCAGGTAACAGACTCAGTTACCGGCCACCAGACACATGATAGCAAACGGCGAGTACCTGCCGGGGAGGCAGTGGCAGGTAACAGACTCAGTTACCGGCCACCAGACACATGATACCGAACGGCGAGTACCTGCCGGGGAGGCAGTGGCAGGTAACAGACTCAGTTACCGGCCACCAGACACATGATACCGAACGGCGAGTACCTGCCGGGGAGGCAGTGGCAGGTAACAGACTCAGTTACCGGCCACCAGACACATGATACCGAACGGCGAGTACCTGCCGGGGAGGCAGTGGCAGGTAACAGACTCAGTTACCGGCCACCAGACACATGATACCGAACGACGAGTACCTGCCGGGGAGGCAGTGGCAGGTAACAGACTCAGTTACCGGCCACCAGACACATGATACCGAACGACGAGTACCTGCCGGGGAGGCAGTGGCAGGTAACAGACTCAGTTACCGGCCACCAGACACATGATACCGAACGGCGAGTACCTGCCGGGGAGGCAGTGGCAGGTAACAGACTCAGTTACCGGCCACCAGACACATGATACCGAACGGCGAGTACCTGCCGGGGAGGCAGTGGCAGGTAACAGACTCAGTTGCCAGACACAAGACACATGATAGCAAACGACCAGTGCCTGTCTGGAAGATAGTGGACAAGCAGCAGACTACGCTACGCTTATAAGTGTTTTTACCAGTGGCATATCGACAGCATATTGACTTACAGGTAATATACATAATTCCCAGGAAAAAGTAAGTTGCTGACCAAGGACTCAGTTAACAATCAATGGACTCCATTGCAAGTAAGAGACACCATGTGATCAATAGCGTACTTGATTTGCACCTTTCCTTTCCTTTCTTTTCCTTTCCTCCCAGCTTTCCTCAGCTTTCCACCAGCAAGCTCAGTCACTCGTATACTTAATTACATGTGTCAAACGCATGGTCCGTGACAGACGAAATTACTGGCTGACAGAACATACCGCACATGTCTGATATGCCGGATAACGATCGTATGTGGAAGAAACGTAAGAGCGCAAGGTTTCCAGCAAACATCTATTTTCTTGCAGCTATTCAGTCGCACAGTTATGCTGTAGCAAGGTTAATCAGAGACGCTGGGTTAGTAGTCTATGCCGACTGTGGGCAGTCTTGTGCTATAAACTGCAGCGGGTAGATGCACAACTGATCTGACGGTTGCAAATTTCACTTTTCACATAATCTTACAATGACAAACATTAAAAAATATGTTCCTGTATCGAAGCATTGGGGGACACACCCCTAAGGATAACCGTCGCAACTTCACTGCTTAGCTGCAAACTTAGGCATCGGCGGTTCCAAATATGGCTGTTGATTTGAGTTGCACCGTACCTGAGCATCGACTATAAAACAATGCGTGTTGTGACAAACATGCGCGCCATGTGGACGGTGCTTTAGTTATTATAAATAGGTACCAAATAATCCACCAATATCACACAGAAGCAAACTTTAGAAATTATCGGTCTTAGAAAGATATGCATCAGCTATTTCCATCAGCTAAACAAAAACAGAACAATAGTAACACATCGTACATCCGCAGTGCGCCTCATAGCCGTCCCAAACCGTTACCGACCCGGCAAGTGGATTGCATAATGCATTCGACAGGCAGCTGCAACTTCCCCACCCACACAATGCGTCTAGCTGAAGGCTGTTGCCAGCTGGAATGGATTTAAATCGGAAGCAGCTCCCATCACGCAGTAGGAATAAATTGAGCAAATGAAACTGTGGGAGCACATGATGCCACAGCAAGGTACATCACAAGGACGACGTGACTATGGGAAACTGTGGGAGCACATGATGCCACAGCAAGGTACATCACAAGGACGACGTGACTGTGGGAAACTGTGGGAGCACATGATGCCACAGCAAGGTACATCACAAGGACGACGTGACTGTGGGAAACTGTGGGAGCACATGATGCCACAGCAAGGTACATCACAAGGACGACGTGACTGTGGGAAACTGTGGGAGCACATGATGCCACAGCAAGGTACATCACAAGGACGACGTGACTGTGGGAAACTGTGGGAGCACATGATGCCACAGCAAGGTACATCACAAGGACGACGTGACTGTGGGAAACTGTGGGAGCACATGATGCCACAGCAAGGTACATCACAAGGACGACGTGACTGTGGGAAACTGTGGGAGCACATGATGCCACAGCAAGGTACATCACAAGGACGACGTGACTGTGGGAAACTGTGGGAGCACATGATGCCACAGCAAGGAACATCACAAGGACGACGTGACTGTGGGAAACTGTGGGAGCACATGATGCCACAGCAAGGTACATCACAAGGACGACGTGACTGTGGGAAACTGTGGGAGCACATGATGCCACAGCAAGGTACATCACAAGGACGACGTGACTGTGGGAAACTGTGGGAGCACATGATGCCACAGCAAGGAACATCACAAGGACGACGTGACTGTGGGAAACTGTGGGAGCACATGATGCCACAGCAAGGTACATCACAAGGACGACGTGACTGTGGGAAACTGTGGGAGCACATGATGCCACAGCAAGGTACATCACAAGGACGACGTGACTGTGGGAAACTGTGGGAGCACATGATGCCACAGCAAGGTACATCACAAGGACGACGTGCAAGCTACATAGTCAGCTGGATGATCTCGGCGTGCATCACCCTACCGCTACCGCTGAGCCACACACACTGACCACATGATGATGCACACCATCTTCATGGTGATCTCATTCAGAATGAGGAAGAAGTCCACCATTAGCTTGCCCTGAGGCCCCATCTGACCGGCGATCAGCCCGAACGCCACACAAAATATGATGAGACCTGAAGCAAACCACCAGCGATCAGCCCAAATGCCACACAATGATGAGACCTGAAGCTAAATCACCAGTGATCAGCACAAACGCCACACACAAAAAAAAATGATGAGACCTGAAGCAACTCACCAGCGATCAGCCCAAGCGCCACACAAAACATGATGGCACCCGAAGCAAATCACCGTTGACCAGCTCGTACGATTCATGCATTTGGGGAAGAACATCCCCCTTCCCCATATTTTGTATTTGTAGTAAGGGTGGGTATATTTGAGCGAAAAATGTTACGACAATTTCACTATATTTTTCCTAATACAATACCATCACAACTAAGAGGCGATTGGTCAGAGCACTTAATTATTTTTTGCAAGCATCATTATCCACTTATTGTACGCCATCTTAAAGTTGATGAAACGTATTGATTGATTAACTCATGATTGAGATAGACATTTCACGCCATTTTGCTGTCATGCTGCGCTCGGGAGAGATGTGCGACTGCACACACTGGGAATCAGTAGAGTTTTGAACACTTTCATAGCGTGATGTCTGGGGATCGTGAGACCAAAAGTAAAAATGTAATTGTTTCGCTTGAGTATTTCGTATTGAAACATATACTTTGTAGGCAGTCATTGTCCTCCCTACCCATCGTCATGTCCGACTTGGGAGAGCATCTGTTCCATTCAGGGGCGGATCCAAGGCGGGTACAGAGAGCATGAGCCTCCCTCACCCACATGGAAATGTGACGCTCCGCTGACTGGAGAAGACACTCCTCCATTACACTCGAGTGCGCACCCTCTCCAGCCTTGAATTTATTGCAATCAGTGGCACTCATCCAGACGAGTGACCCCTCCCCCTTCCCGGCACTCACCCATCAAAATTACTGGATCCGCCCTTCGCTCCCGTGTCTCGTCCTACGTTTATAAGTATGAACATATTCATTGATTGCAGGCGAGGAAATTAACGTTTTCTTGCTGCACATATGCTGACATGTTCTTGCGAATTTGTAGATTCCTCACCAGTGCTGTTCGAAAGGTCACGTGTCTACATACAATGGAACTGAGTTAAGGGAGGTTTCATTAATAAATATGTCCTCACCCATGACGTTGGTTCCAGGAGATACGACCAGATCACGGTTCACCGCCGACACCACTTTCACCACGTCGCCCTCCGTCACCGTCTTATTGTACTGAAACACACGCACCCAGTCATATCGCCGGCCAGCGACATACTGAAGCCAGCTGGACAGCCGGCACAGAGCGTGCTCGATATAGGAGACAGAGACGAACTGGTGAACCGAGACAGATGGTACCCGAGCGGCCCGATACCAAACTACGCTCGCGGCCCGAGACAGAAGCCGGCTCTGGGTCCGAGATAGAAGCCGGCTCTGGGCCCGAGACAGAAGCAGGCTCTGGGCCGGAGACAAGCAGGCTCTGGGCCCGAGACAGAATCCGGCTCTGGGCCCGAGACAGAATCCGGCTCTGGGCCGGAGACAAGCAGGCTCTGGGCCGGAGACAGAAGCAGGCTCTGGGCCCGAGACAGAAGCAGGCTCTGGGCCGGAGACAAGCAGGCTCTGGGCCCGAGACAGAAGCAGGCTCTGGGCCGGAGACAGAAGCAGGCTCTGGGCCGGAGACAAGCAGGCTCTGGGCCCGAGACAGAATCCGGCTCTGGGCCCGAGACAGAAGCAGGCTCTGGGCCGGAGACAGAAGCCGGCTCTGGGCCCGAGACAGAAGCAGGCTCTGGGCCCGATACAGAAGCCGGCTCTGGGCCCGAGACAAAAGCAGGCTCTGGGCCCGAGACAGAAGCCGGCTCTGGGCCCGAGACAGAAGCAGGCTCTGGGCCCGATACAGAAGCCGGCTCTGGGCCCGAGACAAAAGCAGGCTCTGGGCCCGAGACAGAAGCCGGCTCTGGGCCCGAGACAAAAGCAGGCTCTGGGCCGGAGACAGAAGCAGGCTCTGGGCCGGAGACAGAAGCCGGCTCTGGGCCCGAGACAGAAGCAGGCTCTGGGCCCGAGACAGAAGCAGGCTCTGGGCCGGAGACAGAAGCAGGCTCTGGGCCGGAGACAGAAGCAGGCTCTGGGCCCGAGACAAAAGCAGGCTCTGGGCCGGAGACAGAAGCAGGCTCTGGGCCGGAGACAGAAGCAGGCTCTGGGCCGGAGACAGAAGCAGGCTCTGGGCCGGAGACAGAAGCCGGCTCTGGGCCCGAGACAGAAGCAGGCTCTGGGCCCGAGACAGAAGCAGGCTCTGGGCCGGAGACAGAAGCAGGCTCTGGGCCGGAGACAGAAGCAGGCTCTGGGCCGGAGACCGATCGCACTCGTGAGCCGGGAAGCGAGCATGTTCGTGGCTCCGGCTTAATATCCGCCTGACTGTATCGACATGGTGACATGGTTCGACTGCATCGACATGGTGGCATGATCCGGCTTCATCGGCATGGTGACGTCATCAGCGATAACTCAACAGCTCTTTGCAACTGATCCATTCTTCTTACCATCGTGCTGCCATACTTCATCAACAACAGGCTGGGCAATACGTCTGACATGTGGATGCTATTCAGACAACAAGCGACTGTGTCAGACAAATGACGATGAATTCGGTGGAACTCGTGAATCGTCAGTCGTCAGTCGTCAGTCGTCAACCTCTATCCATCAGTCGTCAGTCGTCAGTCGTCAGTCGTCAGTCGTCAGTCGTCAGTCGTCAACCTTTATTCATCAGTCGTCAGTCGTCAACCTTGATCCATCAGTCGTTAGTCGTCAGTCGTCAGTCGTCAGTCGTCAGTCGTCAGTCGTCAGTCGTCAGTCGTCAGTCGTCAGTCGTCAGTCGTCAGTCGTCAGTCGTCAACCTTGATCCATCAGTCGTCAGTCGTCAGTCGTCAGTCGTCGGTCGTCAGTCGTCAGTCGCCAGCTAGTCATTTGATCACTGGCGAGTCTATAAGCCGCATTCCGTCACCATGGTGATGAAATGCGCCTATATACATATGCACTATTGTGCAGACAAAGAGATAAAGCCCATACTTGTGCATGTAGCCTAAATGCCTAAGCTTAAAACAGGGCTGGGAGCGGTCAAGTACTGGAAGCAAAATGGGAAGCTACGGTCAATCACAAACCACTAAACCTATCAGTTGTCGGCAACCGTTGTCCAACCTACCAAGACCAAATTAGGAGCATTAGCAGGGATCTGTCCGAGTGCTGTGGAGGGTAGAGCCGATCTAAGATTGTTTCTAGGATTGTATGTCTGGAAGAGTGAGGTGCTGATTCAGAGGCTTCATCAGGGGTGGAACCTTTCCAAAATGATGCCGAGGGAAAATGAGGCTCTTCGTGACATTCTTTCCAGTCAACACACATACGTTTCATACCAACCATCAGCAACAATGGGGGAAAGGGAGCAGGAAAGTGCCTCCTCCAGTATGGAAAGCTCTACCCCTGGGCTTCATCAGGATTTTCTAATAGATGGTGAAGGTGCTGATTCTGGTACATCACCAGGAAATTGTGTCGAGGCTGGCGATGGGGCTGGATCCGGAGAATTGTCCGATGGCCTGGACGCCTTCCCAGTTATTGTTTACGGACCGCCAGGGCAGATTTAGGGAGCGTCGTTGGGTACTTGTCTCGAGAGTGGCGGGATGGTAAATTCAGACCAGTCTCCAGGATTGCAGCACCACAGCTTTTGTCGCAAAGGATAGGGTGCCAATGCAGGGACATCATGATCGATTGTGCTCGAATGGGTGGTAGCAGTGCCGATTTAGGGACGTTTCCAAGATTTTCTGGCATGTAGTTTGACGTGCCTGCTCACGGATGTCCGATGGTTTTATCGAGGGGTTTGTGCACGCGTCAACAAATCCGCAATAATAATGGTGGGACCACTACACCACCAACTAGTTTGCACAATATTAAGCTTGACATAATAATATAGTATCCTAACTAACCAAACCTAACGAGTTCTTTGTCAAAATTTCCAATGACTTTATGCTGCAAATACTGTGATCATGTTGACCTTCTCTGTGCCCCCCCTAGAGATATCCTACTACACCCTAGGTGGTGCAGTCAAAACGTGGTATCTTCATGCACGGCCTCAATATTGATCGCAAGCTACATGTAGCCGAGCATTTCCGTATTTATAACCCATTATCTACTGTAGACACCTGCGTGGGCATACAGCAATCCGTTTACAGTAACCACTAACGAGTAACCTCAAAAATCCGCTCAAGTAATACCTCTCTCCCATACATACACTGATATTGATATGCATGTCCTTTCACGTACTAGGTTAACTTAGCGTAAGGTGCCAACATAGGCGTCAACATGGTGGAGGAGGAGGGGATGCGTCCCCGTCAAGCTTCGTGACATCTCGTGACATCTCGTGACAGTTGACATTACGCCTGTGGCGTTGGTGATCGCCAATGAATAACGACTCATCGAAACACTCAAAACGAAAATAACTAACGAGCAGCCATTGACATTGCATTAAAGAAAACAAATCGATTAAAAAAAAAACCCGCTCGTTCCCAATCAACCATCCTAAAATCATGGCGACGCCCATGGTGCCCGGTTGGATATTACAATTCAGATAGTTTCTTCATTCTTCGCAATAGACTCGTTCACTGAAGGCTGACACACTGAAACGAAATTAAGTATGAAGCATAATTATATATATATATATGTTATATATATATATATATATATATATATATATATATATATATATATATATATATATATATATATATATATATATATTAGTAAATGTTGAGAGCAGATTGTCTTTAATGCATGGTTCATTGAATAAAACAGCATACTTCGTGGTGATATGCCTCTTTCAGAGGCTATCAAATCGCCTGATGATAGTCCGTTCTTGTGAAGAAGCTGTATGTAAAATTGTGCCTATATTCTCGCATTCACGTAACGTTTCGTTAGGACATCTAACATCTTCAAACATACGGATTAGTCACAATATAAGAACATAATACATTCGCAAGCGTTTCGATCTCTATGTGATTTGCGCGTCAGCAATGAACATTTTATCTTGCTTTTCTCTAACACACATATATCTCATGTTTACTTCTTAGATAGCAATGCTTTCAGCGGTAATATACTAAATGTTCATGCTATACACTTTCTCAATTATACACATATAAACCCGGATAAACAAATGTAAATGCACACTATCATTCGAGTTTCCAAGAGCACAGACGTTACATAGCCAGTGGCGGTCTCCTATGCCTTGGGGGGAGTGGTTGTCCATCATAAAGAGACAGCGTGCCCCTCATGTTCAGCTGCCGTTTAGTTATCGGATCCTTTTCACAGATGACAGCTGCCTGTAAGATCTTAAGGTTTGGTATCCTATGACACTGGGTCGATATGGTGGTGTTGGTGATCATTATGGATCGGGTAAGTCTCGTGTTGTGCATCGACATGGCGTGCTGAACAGAACGGACCATCATCAGGCGATTTGAGAGCCTCTCAAGGAGGCATATCAACACGAACTGTTTGATTCAATGAAACATGCATATATATATACAAGCAGAATTGCTTATTTCAGGTCAATTATCAATTGCTATGGCCACCCGGCGCCGCTACTTCTGGTCAGACGTACTGTCAGTCAAGTGAGATCCATCAGTATAACACGTCTCGTCAGGTGAGATCCATCAGTATAACACGTCTCGTCAGGTCAAATTCATCAATCACAACGTATCGTCCGGAGGGGTTAACGTCTCGTCGGACAAGATAGACTTTCTTTAATGCTAATATCGGCCAGGTGGAATTCGTTGGTCGTAACGTCTCGCCAGGCGACACTCGCAAGTCGTTGCATCTCCTCAGGTGAGACTTGCCCAACATAGCGTCGCGGCAGGTAAGACTCATCAGTTCTAACGTTGTTGGCAGGTGGTTCGCGTCAGTCCTAACGTCTCCTCAGGTAGAACTCGTCAGTCAGAACGTGTCGGTAGATGGCAAGTATGAATCAAAGCATCCGCCAGGTGATACTCTCCAATCATGGCCTCCCGTCAGCGGGGGTCTCGTCAGGTGGGACTCGTCAGTTCTGGGTCACAGATCGACTGTCGATCGATGCTCTGGTAAGTTGGCGGTCCCGGCGGATCTGCGCGCGCGCTAACCAACCTTATGTAGCCGGAGAAGCGTCTTCCCAATGCACTGGTGTCGAACACCGACAAATGTAGTGCACCATCCCAGGTCGAGGCAACGGCCGCACATGCGTGGCTACGCTCGTGATAGCAGGTCGCAGACACCACGTAATAGCAGGTCGCAGACACCACGCAAAACAGCATCCGCACAAAATGAGCACGAAGTAACAGTCGTCATTTATTTCGCTATTAGTGTTATTTGCTGCATAAAAAGCATTCGCTCCCTTCATCGTGCAACTTTCCCTCTTGCACTCACATATATATATATATATATATATATATATATATATATATATATATATATATATATATATATATATATATATATATATATATATCTCTCTCTCTCTCTCTCTCTCTCTCTCTCTCTCTCTCTCTCTCTCTCTCTCTCTCTCTCTCTCTCTCTCTCTCTCTCTCTCTCTCTCTCTCTCTCTCTCTCTCTCTCTCTCTCTGTCCCATTCCTGTCCCTCTTTCTCCTATACCTCTCCCTCTCTTCCATCCCTCCCTCTCTTCGTCTCCAGACATTTCGGCATTGATCATATTTACTTGCGCCTGATGTGCTGTACTTGCGTCTGTGTGCTGAAGAAAAGAGCTGATGATGAAGGGTGTGCCACAAATCTATGTTTACCCTGCAGGGTTCCTCACAAAAGGCTCAAGTCAACATTTTTACCTCGTGTTTGGTACAGGTTTTAATTCTACTATGGATATATCCAAAGGCGTCGCCGCGGCTGGGGTCACTGGGTCTGGACCACACCTGAGACAGGAGACGGCCAAGACCATACTCCTCTGACATAGCAAGCGTGCCTGCGTCCCTTCCCTGGGGCTGAACCTCACCTGGAACCTGAAGGAGGTTCCTGGATATATCGAATCCTTAGCTGCCGCGCTCACTACAGCATACAAAAAGCATCGTAAAGATGTGTTGAAGGAGTGTGCGCAACGCTGTCCTTTAGTATGCTTTTGCGCTTATCAAAAATAGCTGTTTGAGCAATGCCACACTTGATCGGGTACGACAAGAAAACAGACTCACTTCGTACTTATCGTCCAGCAGCTTATGGTATATGTAAAGAACAGTATCATAAACCGAGTCAGACAATCACCGTAACAACAAAAGCAAATGAAGCGTTCTGTTACTGCCGATGTTCGTTTCTCATCGCACACCATTCATTACCCACCAACTCTTACCTTGGTAGTTTGAGTTTTGATGGATTGGAAACAGGCTTGCATCAAATTATCAGGAAACATATTCCTGAAATGTCATATAATCAGTTATTGCCTATGATACTGTCATTATCAATGTGCTAGCTGCATCGGCACGCGTTTAATCCACTCTGCTGAAGCCAGTAACGTATCCGAATGAATTAATTTGTACATTATAGTTGCATCGAAGCATGATATTCTGCTTTAGCCGCTAATAATCGCCTACAGTGAGCTTAAGCGTCAGAGCTCCATCAATGATGCCACATTCAGCGGATAAAACTCGGCCAGTCTAATTATGTTTCCTGATCTCTCCCTGAGACTATCCGAGTTCTCGGTTTAGAGCACAGTCACGTCATGTGCTGTAGTTATACACATTGCACGTTAACTCCTCCATGCCATGGAACAGTGATTACCTGATGATATCCAGCCGAGCGTCCATTACTGTGACTACCGGATGATATTCAGCAGAGCATCAATTACTGTGACTACCTGATGATATCCAGCAGTGCGTCCATTACTGTGACTGCCTGATGATATCCAGCAGAGCGTCCATTACTGTGACTACCTGATGATATCCAGCCGAGCGTCCATTACTGTGACTACCTGATGATATCCAGCAGAGCGACCATTACTGTGACTACCTGGTGATATGCAGCAGTGCGTCCATTACTGTGACTACCTGATGATATCCAGCAGAGCGACCATTACTGTGACTACCTGATGATATCCAGCAGTGCGTCCATTACTGTGACTGCCTGATGATATCCAGCAGAGCGTCCATTACTGTGACTACCTGATGATATCCAGCCGAGCGTCCATTACTGTGACTACCTGATGATATCCAGCAGAGCGACCATTACTGTGACTACCTGGTGATATCCAGCAGTGTGTCCATTACTGTGACTACCGGATGATATCCAGCAGAGCGTCCATTATTGTGACTACCTGATGATATCCAGCAGTGCGTCCATTACTGTGCTCTCCTCCTCCTTGTCTTCCTCTACCACCGGCTGCTGGCTGGTGCTGGGGTCGCCCGGATGGATGATGACCACTACCGTGATGCCAAGGACGGCCGCCATGATGGTGGTCGAGAAGTAGTAGAGCAGTGCCCGCGAGCCCATCTTGCCCGAGGCGCCGGCGTCTAGGCAGGCCAGTCCTGTCACCAGAGAACGTACACCGGTTACGGCCGGAAACTACTGGCTGACCTCGCAGGAAACTGAGTCAAACTGCTGGCACCAGACATGCACTGTGACAGACAAGGGAGTTATATATATATATATATATATATATATATATATATATATATATATATATATATATATATATATATATATATATATATATATATATATATATATATATATATATATATATATATGTGTGTGTGTGTGTGTGTGTGTGTGTGTGTGTGTGTGTGTGTGTGTGTGTGGCACTGTTGCGCGTAGTCGGAAGTGGCTTTCGCCTCATAATAGGGTGTCAATCCAACTCCTGGAACGACGACGAGCACTGAGATAACTTAGCAGAGGCTGCAATACGCCGCATGGGGTGGAGAGGGGCGGAAACGTCCAGCAGGTCACTCCATCGCAAAGCAGTCCATGCCAGCTTGAAATGGGTAGATATTGAAGCTCCAGTGGAACCATGTTCAGCTCCTCCGTAGTCATTCAGCTTGCTCATAAGCCTGGGCTTGAATTGAGGCGGCTTTGTTTCACAGCGAGGTATCTCAAATAACCGGAATGTCTGCCTTCCCCTTCTGGGGATAATTCATACCAAAGGATACTCCTAACTATAGTTGGGCAACACCGTTCATGTCATTCGAAAGACTGAGTGCTCAGAGCAGAGATCAGTCAGGAGGTGATAATGCAGACAGGGAACGGTAAAGTGCTACAGCACAGTAACGTCACACATCATGTCTGCTAATCTAGCGCTACCGCTGTTATCTATTAAACACTGCACTAGTTGAAGCAAACAAGAACGCGTTCAAGCGGTTATCTAGATTCACGTAAGGTCCACCTTGATGGCGACCGTGGATGTTAGAGTACCGGGGGTTTCACCGACTCTATAATAGGGCGGCGATACAATGGCCGACAGTGCACAACACGGTACAGCACCGCAGCTATCGTTTCAGTTCGTCTGGTGTTCTCCGAGTTGAACATATCCTGATACGCTGGATAGGATGAGCTGACCTGTACAAAGGCGAAGTTGGTCAATTTGCATCATCCCACCACATCAGTAGATTTTGTTTTACAGGGCTGCCAATAATATACGCGACCAGCCACTCAGCTAACGGCATAGCAGTGCCCTTCGCGTGCCTTATTGCAAATACTGTTATTATAACCACAATCATGTCAGACGTTGAAGAACATGACGCATCGTCGATAATACATAGACGCCTTGACGTGATGTAGGGTACTGCCCGTCCCCTACGGTCGTCCACAATGTGGCGCAATCACACAACTTGACATGGACCATCATTCATCACTGCACCTCAGTTTTCTCTCTCTCCGCCTCTCTTTCTCTCTCTCTCTCTCTCTCTCTCTCTCTCTCTCTCTCTCTCTCTGCACTAGTAGGGGGCCGACCTACTAGTGCAGGCGTGATTGCGAGAGATTATCGGTGTCATGACTAACTGTGACAGAATCGATGACTCTGGCACAAAATTGATGTCATGTCATTGATGTCATTATCGGTGTCATGACTAACTGTGACAGAATCGATGACTCTGGCGCCAAATTTATGACAATAAATCGGGGGCTCTACATAATGTCCTTACTTATCTTCTCCAGCCGGCTACACTTTGTGAGAAGCTTGTCGATTGCTGTGCTTGGCACGTGACGCAAGCGCAAACGTATGTGAGAAACAATCAAGATAATGACGCAGTAATTTGCATGGTTTGCCTTCGTCTGACAGTTCCAAGGTCACATACAATGCTTAGTGTACATAATTAAGCTCCAAAAATGTAATGATGTTTAAGAAATAATGATGTCTAATCTGATGCAAATCTCATTTAATCGAGTGGGTCAGCTACATGTTTATAACGGTTCAAAATAGCCCAAAACCGGTCAGCTACATGTTTACAACGGTTCAAAATAGCCCAACCCGTGGCCTGATCAAGCGTCAGTGCACTGACTTATCTGTCACCGAAAATGACACGACTAATGACAATTTGAACTCCGCCTCATCTCGACACAACTGTGAAAATGGTCGGCGACCAAATTTAGCCATGTATGTATCACGCCATGGACGAAAATGGTAAACGACCAAACTCCATCCTACTCAACACTGGAGTCAGTATAACCAATGGCATATCATCCTCCTACCGAACATCCGGGAGAAAGTGGCGAGCGGTCGGGTCTCCTCTCGCTGAGCACGGGGGTGAACATGGGTAGGGGACCAACCTCCCTACACTGAGCACGGGGGTGAAAATGGCTATGGGGTTCAAGCTCCACTTACCAGACACCAGGGACGAGATGATCAGAGGCAGGATGAGCATCTTGAGGCTGCGTAGCAGCAGTTCCCCTGGGAAGCCGACCAGTAGCACTACCTCGTCTGTGTATTCGGTCTGTCGGGCCAGCAGGCCGACCAGCGAGCCCAGGAACACACCGAGCACGGTCAGCACCAGCAGCAGGTTCTCCTTGACCCAGCGCCGGAAGGCACTGGGCTGCTGGTCAGCTGTGGGATTCCGGATGGTCTGGCTGCCGCCCTTCGTGACATCTGCCTTCTCCATGGCTGCTGAAACACGATCGGTTCTGAGAGAAATGGCGGTACGAAGGTCCATTAGCCTGCGCATTGAAACAGTAGGATTACCAACAGCTTGCGAATGCTAACCATTGTACCCATATTATTGCTAGTCCTCGCAATGTAGCAGAACTCGCTACAGCCATCGCAGTACGGGAGCCAGTTTCACCCAACCAACTGGTCTTGTAGGCCAAATATAGATATTCAACACACGGCATGACAAATGCCACTCCATCCATTGGAGTGGCAATGGATGGATGGATCCAAACGTCAGCCATTCTAGTTCATCAAAGTTGTCCTCCAATTTCTGGTCAAAGAGATCGATGTCCGGTGTCCTCAGTCACTAAGAGGTTGTCGTAATTTTTGGAACGTGGCTAAGGAAAATTGTTATTTCGTGAATAATGTAAATAATGCGTATGTTAAAGCCATGGCTAATTCCATAGCCTCTGCAAACTTTCCCAGCTTAGCAAGGGCATCAGTACTCAAAATTATTCTGGTGGCCCTTGATGAAATAATATAATAGTCTTCGCTTCAGTATTTCCAATGTCCATCATGTGGATACTCCGGAACGTTTTAGGTCATATCTCAGTGAGGTAACCCTATAATGACATCACAATTCGCACACTTCAATTATATATACTCCAGGTTCTGAAGTACATTAATTAGACGCAAACCATATAAATAACGCTCATATGTGGCATAAGTTACATTTGACGTCGTGACATGTTCTTAGGTTAGTCGTACTACATCGCTATATTCCTATGATCATCTACATCTACTACATCTGTAATAAATTAACTCATATTCCACGTTGAACAACATCTACTGTTACTACTAGTTACTACTTTGTACTTCCGTGGTTTCTACATTGACTCCACTCAGTTACTTTACTAGTTCTTTGCAAATATCTCAATGTAGATATAAGACTATGTTAGGGGATGGACGTGACCTGGCCCGATTCCAAATCATGCTCTTGATGCCAGAAATTCACTTTTACACCAGGTGTACTCATCAACTGAACGAATGTATGCCAAACTTCGCGGTGATGTCTTGAGCGGCTTGTCAACAATCTAATAAAATTTCTACAGATACCATGGACGCCTCCTGCATTGCAAGATTTCACCCGAGTCACCTGAAGGCGAGGGGTCAATACCGGCATGAATACCTTTTGACATAACCAGTAGCTTTTGGCATGACTGACTGCACACACTTTGCACGCATTTTTTGTAGTAAAGTAATTATCCGATGATCCCATATAATCGAACTGTGACGTCACTTCTGGACGAATGTCAGGCGCATGTTTGTAGAAGACTCAATTTGGTTTGATTTAGTGCAATTTATTTCCTAAGATTAACTGACTCTTCACGTGTTAGGATATTATCAGACAACTATGCTCGAACAGTGAACTTCTTGAGGTTAACCGAGGGCAATGACTTAGGCTGAACTCGGATGACTTTTTTCCGACAGCACATGTATTTGATGACATACCTATCTATATGGTCTGAAGTAGAATTAGGCATCTGTGTTGATCACTACAGACCAAGAAGAAGTATCTTGCATGTTTGATAAGACATTCATGTGATGTGTGTTGTTAGTATGTATATATATATATATATATATATATATATATATATATATATATATATATATATATATATATATATATATATATATATATATATATATATATATATATATATATATATATATATATATATATATATATATATATATATATATATATATATATATATATATATATATATACATATATATATATATATATATATATATATATATATATATATATATATATATATATATATATATATATATATATATATATATATATATATATATATATATATATATATATATGTTGTGGATGTATTAAAAGCTAACTTGATCTTCAAGATTCAGGAACGACTCAATGTTATAAAAAAATTGTAAATATGTATTGTGACGTTTCGGCCATAGGCCATTGTCAAACAATGCACTCGTTGCGATCGGCGAACAGGTCGAAAATTGAAATTGCTGCAGGCACAAAAACTGGACAAAATCCATTCACAACCTCCACTGCGAGAATAAAAAGCTAAGAAAAAAAGAACACACGCACTTACAAACGCCAAAAAGGGAAAAAACCTAACGTAAACATGCATATACATGGACGACAGGTGAAAGCCGTCGCGACACGAACGCGTCTACCTGGCGGCAGAGTGCACACAGTTGTGACATCAAGGTTATACCGCTTACACACATCAATATGCAATTCAGTGGCCTTTCTCTAAGACCCTGCGTACGCGATAATTTTTCAGCCACACGCAAAACATGGGAAAAACTGATAACCTGCGATACATGCCATGACGATTGGTGGGAATTCATACTTGGTTTCAGCTCAAGAATAAACAGGGATTCTAAGATTTTGAAGTCCGCGCCGTCTTTCGCTATGCCTAGGATATCTATATTGCAATTTTCATTGGTTTCCGGATGGTTATGTTCAAGTGATGCTCGGCCATGTGTTCGCCTAGGGGAGTGAAGGGACGCGGGAGACGTGCATCTCCCAAATGCTCATTAAATCTTTCCCTTACTGGGCGAATCATTTCCCCAACATAGAGAGCGGACGGACAAGTGATGCACGTCACCTTATAAACATTTGTTACTCGACATCTTCCTTTCAGGCCATTGCCACATGTGTGGCATTTTTTGTTACCTGAAGGGCAAGTGGGGATGCTGAGGACTGACCTTACCAGATTAGATTTTAGTGACGATCCGTTGTACCACGCGATTATAATTTTGTCTAGTTTTGATGAGCGTAAAATTTGGTTTACCGTCCAGCAAAGTTTCTCGGTGACGAAAGGTAATCGGATGTAGGTGTAGTTTGATTCCTTTTTGTTTCTGGCACGGTGGTGTTGGACATAGTTAATTTTCCCCTGACGCCTGAACTGGGCCATTCCCTGGTCAATGGCCAGCGACACCTTCCTAGGCGGGTACCCATTGGCCAGAAAGAGGTCGCGTATTTCCTGCAGACTCCGTCTACACGCGGCTTCGTCTGAGGAAATGCGGGTAGCTCTCCTTATTTGTGCATGGAGCACTGAGGTTTTCGTGGTAATGGGATGCGTTGAATTGTAGTGGAGGATGACAGGCGCAGCCATAGGCTTTATATACAGCCCAGTGGTGTATGACCCATCTGCGCCGACTGTGAAAAGGGTGTCCAAAAATGGAATGGAATTTGAAGCGAACGTGAGCTCTATGGTAAACGAGATGTCTGGATCACTTGAGCATCACTTGAAGCATCACTTGAACATGAACCATCCGGAAACCAATGAAAATTTCAATATAAATATCCTAGGCATAGCGAAAGACGGCGCGGACTGAAAAATCTTAGAGTCCCTGTTTATTCGTGAGCTGAAACCAAGTATGAATTCCCACCAATCGTCATGGCATGTATCGTTGGTTACCAGTTTTACCGATGTTTTGCGTCTGGCTGAAAAATTATCGCGTACGTAGGGTCTTAGAGAAAGTCGATTGAATTGCATATTGATGTGTGTAAGCGGTATAACCTTGATGTCACAACTGTGTACACTCTGCCGCCAGGTAGACGCGTTCGTGTCGCGACGGCTTTCACCTGTTGTCCATGTATATGCATGTGTACGTTAGGTTTTTCCCTTTTTGGCGTTTGTAAGTGCGTGTTTTCTTTTTTCTTCGCTTTTCTTCTCGCAGTGGAGGTTGTGAATGGATTTTGTCCTGTTTTTGTGCCTGCAGCAATTTGAATTTTCGACCTGTTCGCCGATCGCAACGAGTGCATTGTTTGACAATGGCCTATGGCCGAAACGTCACAATATATATTTACAATTTTTTTTTATAACATTGAGTCGTTCCTGGATCTTGAAGATCAAGTTATCTTTTAATATATCCACAATGATTGACCAGGAAATACGGGCATTTCTGAACTATGTACGTTATATAGATATATATATATATATATATATATATATATATATATATATATATATATATATATATATATATATATATATATATATATATATATATGACCTGTCCTGGGTCACTGGCTGACAGCAACTATATAAAAAAGCGGTAATCTTGGATTCAGTGCGTGGCTCTTGGTTCGCCAGTTTTTATACGGCAACTTCATCGCAATTATGGGTGAAATAGGGATAAATGCGGTAACCATTATCCATCGGATTGAATTGTTGGTGAAATTCGTTCGGTAGGGCAGCGTTAATGGTGTATTTGAACTGCTCACAGCCTGCCTCATCCACGATCCATCACATGTAGGGTAGGGCTCTGGCTAGGCGATTTGCATTTGGCTTCCATCTGGGAGAATATGACTTAGAAGGATCAGGCTAAACAGCAGCGCTGCCACATCAGGGTAGTCTGAAGGACCTAACATTTTCCGGTTAAGAACTCAAGGTCAATTAATGGTGAAGCAGCTGTTCTAGTGAAGCGCCATTCCGTGGCCATCGCTTTATCTTCAGAAAGGGTCATGCAGAAGTAGCCAAGCAGCGACGACGGACTAAGCTAAACCTGAGTATCTGTTGGAGAAGAGACCAAATTGACATGATGCAGCATTCCACATTTACAACACTCGCTTTTGTGCAAATTTCCAGCACATACCTACTCCACCACAGGTCATCTATTCGATCTATTTATTAGCTTCTTCAGTGGCAACGCTAAAATGAGTTTGATATAATAATTTTCAACAAACATTTTCTAAATTTGTGATATCATGCACAAAGGTGTACGAAGCACGCAAAAGCCTGTGTTCATGGCTACTTTAAATACGAAACATAAATAGTCTCCGATTCCGCATATGTAGGAACAGGGAGGAAACTAACCTGAACATTATTTGTAGCTGCTTAAAAGCACTAACCACAAACTCCACCCCTGATGTGTTATTCAATACCATGCAGGGATAATATATTTGCAAGCAAATGTCGGGTGACTTTTTCTCGAAACGAATTTGTTCGTCCGTGTTTCGTTTCTTGAAACATTTGATACCATCAATGACGTTTCATATCATGCGTCGAATGAAAATACCTTCTTAACTGGAGATAGTCGTAGCATACGAACTGGAGGCATGGCTTCAGATTCACCAGCAAGACAGCATCACTCGCTTCAACTGAACGCAGTGGCGTAGTCATGGGGCCCCTGGGCCAACGTAGAGGATCCCTGAACCGACGAAAGGGGCCCCGGGCTGACGATTACGGTCCCGGGCCAGTGAAGAAGACTCCGAGTCAATTGGAGTCCGAGTCGAGCTGGTCTGATGGAGGGGCGCCAAGGTGTTGAAAGAGGGCTTCCGGCCTGACAGAGGAGGCCCTGAATCGCTAAGGAGGGCCCCTGCACCGACAGAGGACCCCTAGCCGCTAAAGGACCCGGGACCGTCGGAGAGGGCCCATAACCGGTATGAAGGGCCTCTGGGCCGACGGAGAGTACCAACACCGTACAAGGGACCTCTTTCGTAATAGAGGAAGCCCAAACATTTAAAGAGGGGACTCCGACCGGACGGTCAGTGTCCTGAGCCGTGAAAGAGCCGAGTCCTGAGCCGTGAAAGAGCCGAGTCCTGAGCCGTGAAAGAGCCGAGTCCTGAGCCGTGAAAGAGCCGAGTCCTGAGCCGACGGAAGTGGCCCGGGTTGGATGTGCAGGGCCACTGGGTCGGCTTTGGCTCATGCTGATGGAGAGGGGCTCAGAGCTGACAGCAAGCCTCAGGCCGATTAAGAGGCCCCCGAGCTACGGAGACGATCCGGGCCGAAGCGTGGGTTCCCGGTGCCACTTAAAGAGCATCTAAGCCCATGGAGGTGCCTTGCGTTGCTAAAAAGCAGTGGCGTTTCTAATGGGTAAAGGGGCACCCTCCTCCTGGCGAGTCCGATAGGGTTCTCCAGGCGACTACCCTGAGGGGCAAAAATATTACCAAGGAGAAATTAAAGCGCATCTTGCAGCTTGTGTGGAAAGAGCCCTAGAGATTTGAAGACGTTCACCATGAGAGCTCGCAATGGCTGTGAAGACAAGAGAGGGCCCGCCCGAGAGCTGGAATGTCCATGCTAGATGGAAAGAGCAGCCTCGGCTGGAATGGACTCCTGACAGCTGAGGAACAAACAAGGCGCCAGAGGTTCAAAAAGTACCCTCTTATCCGCCATGGAGGGTAGCAGATGGACCTGATAACGCGCAACTCCTTGGACCTGATAACGCGCAACTCCTCAATCTTGTCGAGAACATAAGCATGAAAATGGATGTTTCGGAAATGAAGATGCCTACCAAAATTGCATCTATTATCATCTTGAAAAAATTGAAGCAGGGTGGATCCAGAAATTGTCAGAGGGTGGGGACACTTGTCTGGAGTAGCACCAGTTAATCGGTGGGCCATCACTGCAAAAGTCCCCAAAACGACGCATTCGGCAGAAAAATCGTTGAACGGCGGAGGGGGTGCACTCAAGCATGCTGAAGCGGCGCCTTTTCGTCTTAGGGACCGCCTTTTCCTCCGGGAGGGGGGGGGGGAGGCCTTTGGCTGAGAAATCCCTGGAGCGGAAGGTGGGCTGGTGCACTCGAACCTTCTTGGAGGGCAGCCACCTTTCCATGCCTCCACTGCTCCCTCACCCCCAGCATCCGCCCTCTGATTGGAAGATATTTGGGGACATCACTTCATATTGTGGTAGCAACAGTCCGGGACATCACATAATCACATCCACCCAATCACCCAAAAGCATGACATTTTTTTTAATATGGCAATCTGTTCTGCTTTTGATTGATTGATTACTTGGGTTTAAGGGCTCCCCGACTACAGGGTCGTTCTGCTTTTCGTTTGTCGGGTGATTAGTGAGGGTCGTGCAGTGCGTTGTTGCCTGACAGTGCATTTGGATGAAGGCACCAATATGTCGTCTACAAAATTGTCGAGACAGAAGGTCAGGTGTGGCTACCCGAATTGGAAGATGTTCAATTGGAAGATGTTCAATTGGAAGATGTTCAATTTCGGCAACAGTTCCTGAGGTGAGACACTACGCTCTAAGTGGTAATTTCGCTAAGTTTGTAGGGATGCTATGTACTGTGCAGCAATGCCCAATCACCCCAAAGAAAGGGAAGTGTAAAAGAAACCTTGTCTGTGCCTAATTGTAATCGTAATGTGCAAAGGAAGGATATTGTACACAAATAAATGGGGATGGGGATGTTCAATAAGCTTTGTACCTATCTTAATCTGTGTTGCATAATCTCCCTGGTAAGGTTCGTTTATATCGTCAATCCTCTATTATTTTCGTTCTTTCATTCTCTCGCACTACTCTTTGGAGAAATGGTGCCCCTCCATAACACCTCTGATCAAAATGTGTGGATCCAACCATGATAGACACCTATTTCACCTCTTCACATGGTTTATAGATCAGTCTCGGTCTGACATTTTCCAGAAAGGTTATCAACATATGCTATTTATGCTGACGTTTTTATGGAACTTAGCCCTACTTCTAACTTTAACTTTGGCTGAAGCATCCTTCAACTCAAGTGATGAACCACCATGATTCTACCATGTACTTTTTCTGGGACAAGTAGCTGGCAAGTAATGACAGTAAACAGACCTAATCTACAAATGAAGATGTATTTGCATTTCAGGTTGTTAGCCAGATTTTGAGAACATAATGATTGAATACCATGATTATTTAACATACTTAAGAAAATGTGATCACTCCTTTCTTTTGGAAATGGTTACTTTTCAGTTCACTGGCAAAATCATCCAACAAGCAGGGCTTTGGAAGTATTATTGTGTTTTAGGGTTTTTTAAGACGAGTTTTCCACACATTTTAACTCCATGTAGCAAACCAAGGGGATGTATCAGGTTTATTAGCTTGGGAAAACGTTTAGTACGAGATACATTTTTCTAAAAATGTTTTGATTTTTGTCTTAAAAAACAGGTAAAGCTGCGTTAGATTAGGTTAGGTTAGGCTATTTTTATTTAACAAATTTTGAGAACAAAGATTGGTTGGAATTTCGTCCTTTTCAACAACAAATTTCGTTGCATGGGAGGTTAGGCTAGGTTTGCTTCGGTTATGCTATGCTGCATTCCTTTCTTCTTTTGACATTACTCTTTATGCTATGTCACCTAACTCCAAGCCGATTTTTTTGGTGTTATTTTCCCTGTCAACTGAAAGTAATCATTTTCACAGGAAAATGCTTGGTGACATGTTAACCACATCCATAAACACTGAATTGGATGGATTGGCATGGAAATAAGTTTGTTCACATGAAGAGGATAGGGAGGTAAACACTCCATAAAAACCGTATTTGGGATAGGAAATAAATGGAGGAACAGAGGTTCATAGTTACCGTGTTCTACACAATTATGCAAACTAAGCTAAATAGAAACATAAAGCACAATGATTGTGGCATGTATGTAACCTGAGGTGATATTTTCTCCCTTCATATTTGCTACCAAATGTTTGATAGGTAAATTAAGACCAATGCCACAGCCTTGGCAACGTAACTGACCAATATGTAGCCAATACGATTTGGAAGCACAGGTGAAGGGAGGTACTAATTCTTCTTGGACTTCTTAAACAATTTTGAGATTTAGGTCTGGTGGCTACTGTAAGGTTACTCCAGCAACAAGCTTGCTTAGTTGGGAATCTCTCCTATGATGTTGCTCACTTCCCCTTCATTACTCAATCCATGCGCATTGCGTGCCCCTCTTAACAGCTAATGCAGTCTAATGGACCTGAGAAACTAGCTTAGGTTTGATGCATTTGGCAATGCTAGCAATGTATGCATAGCTAGCAAAACACTATCAAATGTGCTGTTCGGAGGAGGGGGTTTGAAATTTACCATGTTTTGAGGAACACTTCATTGTGGAGAAGACTGTTTGCTGCTTATTGCTTGTTTGTTGGCATTGCATGCACTGAAAAGTCATTGTTTAATTTACTCCTTAGTGAAATTGTGTGTGGGAAGCCTTGGAACCATTGTGTTCAACATCAGAAATTTTGCGACAAAAATGACCAATGATTGAAAGAGATTTGAAACTTAGTCCATGCACACCCTTTTATGTTTATCTATATATGTTCATGATATTAGGAAACGATATACAGCGAATAGGATGCTGAATGCATTCGCATTCAGCATCCTATTCGCATATTCTTCGATTTCGTTCATTTTTGTTCAGGATGTGATCTGTGTGTTTGCAAAGTAAGGCATACAACAATTATTCCGTAGGAGGAGCAGTTGGATCCCCAGAGGCCAAGAAAGGTCATTCGGGTCAAAAATGTGGTACTGCATAAAATTCAAAGTATTTCACTTAGCCGAATGATTTCAACGCCTACATGTCCGCTGTCCATCAAAGATGCAGCACATCGAATTATGTGACCTTAAATGTCACAGTTTCACCTCAGGTCACCAAAGTTGGTTTTACTCATGCACTATGTCTATTTACGGGGTACCGAATAAAGTCATGGTGACACATTTGATATACCTGATATTTGCAGATAATAGTATACACAGCATGTACATACAGCACATCGATCAAAATGACCCGTCATGGTCACCGATTCATCACCGTTGGGAAAAAATGCCCAAAAATAGTAAATATACCAAATTCTTGTGTACCCGATAATTTCCGCATTATTTTACTTGGCGCTACGAAATAACACACAAATATCGGGGATGGCTCATGGATACAGCACATTCAAGTGTCTGACGTACAATCTCAAACTTTGACCTATGTTCACAGAATATTGTTTTGACCTACACTATTGCCATCTACGGGGTACCGAATAAAATCTTAAAATAATAAAATAAAATCTAAAATCAAATACATTCGTCGGATGAACATTAAAGCCGAATAATCTTCCATCGGGCAAGAAAACAGCACATCCAAGCATGCCACCTTCAAGGTCAACGTTCCACCTCGGGTCATGTTAACACTAACATTACGCCCTAAGGGGAAATTACAGGACACCGAATAATATCGTCCTGGATACATTTATCGGATGGATAATAGCGTCAAATAATCTCCTACCGAGCAAGGAAGCAGCACATCCGAGTATGTGACCTTCAACGTCAGTGTTTGACCTCAGGTCAGGTTAGATGAAATTCAAAAAATGAAAGTGGTCCACTGGAGTCTGTGAGTATGTGGGCCAAACGAAGCATTGAATGTAGACTATCCCAACACTGATGCATGCACTATCAACACAAGAAACAGCACACTGCGTAACCTGACCTCTATCGATGACGCATTTCATCAGGAAGCACTAGCATTCCATTCAGCAACGCATTCAGAAACGCATTCACCAAAATCTTCCGATTCGTCTGAAAATTTGACGCAACCTTCATAGCCATACCCGTACGTGCACCACGACATGTTTTTTTATTTTTTTTTTGCTACCGCGAACCCTTTCGCGACAGAGATCAAAAGGTCAACGAGGTCAAATATGGGGTACCGCATAACTTGCCGGGGAATTCACTTGTTGGAATGATTAAATCGCTTGTGCCACCGCTACCAAGGTGGCATGCAACACAACAAATCACCTGGTCAATTATTGTCACCATTTGACCTCAGGTCAACGAATACTTTAGCATTACGCCCTATGGGAAAATTTCGGTGTACCGAATAACACCCTTCCTGAATATACTTATCGGAGGGATATTAGCGTCGAATAATCTCCCACCGAGCAAGGAAACAGCACATTCGAGCATGTGACCTTCGAAGTCAGCGTTTGACCTCAGGTCAGGTTTGATGACATTCAGAAAATGAAAATGGTCTACTGGGGTACCGTATGTGGGCCAAACGAAGCATTGAATGTGGACTATCTCAACACTGATACATGCACTAGCACCACAAGAAACAACACACAGCATGACCTGACCTCTATCGATGACGCATTTCATCAGGTAGCACAAGCATCCCATTCAGCAAAGCATTCAGAAACGCATTCACCAATATCCTCCGATTCGTCTGAAGAATTGACACAACCTACGTGCATCACGATACAATGTTTGCTACGACGAACCATTTCGCATAAAGAGGCCAAAAGGTGACCGAGGTTAAATCTGTGGTATCGCATAACTTGCCGGAAAATTCACTTATTGGAATGATTCAAACGCTTGTGCCACCGCTATCAAGGTGGCATGCAGTACACCAATTCACCTGGCCAATTGCTGTCACCATTTTACTTCTGGTCAATGGTGACAGAGCTCCCTTTAACATTACGCCCTATAGGGAAATTCAAGTGTACCTAATAACATCTTCCTGAATGCATTTATCGGATGAATATTAGCGTCGAATAATCTCCCACCGAGCAAAGAAGCAGCACATCCGAGCATGTGACCTTGAAGGTCAGCGTTTGACCTCAGGTCAGGCTTCATTGTCCCAATTGTCTATCGTCTTTTGTTCTTTGGTCGATTGCCATCGTGCGCAAGTTCAACTATGGTTCACACGTGTTTGAAATTTTCACTGCCGACAGACAATGGATGGATGATTTGCTATGTCAAGTTTCATTGTCGTGGGCTGTATACCGGGTGCGTTCAAATTTAGCGCGGCAGGACCATTGGTTTAACATGTGATTTGGAAAATTCCATGCGCCGACTAAGACCGGCGCATATTGGCGCCTGGCACGGCTCACAACACAGGTAACGGGATGTGGCTGATATCACGCTAAAGCCCAAAATGTTGGCCATCCGTCGGACACAATTTCGTTGATAGGGTCAACGTGGCCCGCGTGAGGGACACGGGGTCCTGAGGAAATGGTTGTCCCGTGAATCACCCGCCGCACATAGGAATAGCATGTAAAACTGGGATTTTTCGTTCTGAAAATAACCAATTTTAGCGCTTCCGATCGACCCGATTCACACCACCATATCTCGACAACCAGTGGACTGAACGACACCAAACCAACAGTTCAGTGTTGCCACAATTGCCAACCTCGCCGTGGCAACCGTTTCCGGATCGCTCGATACGCGCATGCGATGGGGTGTGAAAAGCGAAAGTGACGTTTATCAGCATTTTTCACGATTGGGTCTGGTTCTCGGAACCGGCTCAGCTTGGCAACTTGCCGTCCCTTTCATCTCATGGATCGATGTACCGGCTACCCTTGCCGTGCCTTTCATCTCATGGATCGATGTACCGGCTACCCTTTTCTCTTTGACCATGAGTGGCTGTAGTGTGTGCCGGCGCCGTCATCGTGACACGGGTTGCATGTGTTTCGGTCCGTGAAAAGGGAACCATAGTTGAACCTGCGCAACATGGCAATCGACCAAAGAACAAAAGATGATAGACAATTGGGACAATCAAGCCTGACCTGAGGTCAAATGCTGATCTTGACGATCACATGCTCGGATGTGCTGATTCCTTGCTCTGTGGGAGATTGTTCGGCGCTAATATCCATCCGATGAATGTATTTAGGAAGATGTTATTCGGTACACCGGAATTTTCCCATAGGGCGTAATGTTAAAGTATTCGTTGACCTGAGGTCAAATGGTGACCTCGAGTGACAAGTTCACTTGGTGTGCTGCATGCCACCTTGATAGCGGTGGCACAAGCGTCATAATTATTCCAATAAGTGAGTTCTCCGACAAGTTATGCGATACCCCAGACTTGACCTCGGTGACCTTTTGGCCTCTGTAGGTGGAAGGGTTCGACGTAGCAAAAGTCGCATTGTGGTGCACGTACGGGTATGGCTGCGAAGGTTGTATCAAAATTTCAGACGAATCCGAGGATACTGGTGAGTGTGTTTCTAAATGCATTGTTGAATGAGATGCTAGTGCTACCTGATTAAATGCGTCATCGAAAGAGGTTAGATCATGCTGTGTGTTGTTTCTTGTGTTGATAGTCCATGTATCGGTGTTGAGATAGTCTACATTCAATTCTTTGTTTGGCCCACATACGGTATCCCAGTGGACCACTTCCATTTTCTGAATTACATCAAACGTGACCTGAGGTCAAACGCTCACCTTGAAGGCCACATGCTCGGATGTGCTGCTTCCTTGCTCGGTGGGAGATTACTCGACGCTAATATCCATCCGATACATGTAGTTTGGAAGATGTTATTCAGTACACCGTAATTTCCCCATAGGGCGTAATGTTAGTGTTTATCTTGACCCGAGGTCAAACGTTGACCTTGAAGGTTACATGCTTGGATGTACTGCTTTATTGCCCGATGGGAGATTATTCGGCGCTAATGTCCATCCGATGAATGTATTTAAGAAGACATTATTCGGTACCCCGTAGATGGCAATGGTGCAAAGTCAAAACAATATTTTGTGAACATAGGTAAAAGTGTGAGATTGTACGTCAGACGCTTGCATGTGCTGCATCCATGAGCCATACCCAATGTCTGTGTGTTATATCGTGGTGCCAAATAAAATATTGAAGAAATTATCGGGTGCGCAAGAATTAGGAATATTTGCAATTTTAGGGTATTTTTTGCTACCGGTGATGAATCTGTGACCATGACGGGTCATTTTGATCGATGTGCTTTATGTACGTGCTATGTAGGATATTACCTGCAAAAATCAGGTATAATCAATGTGTCAGTATGACTTTATTCGGTACCCCGTAAATAGATATAGTGAATGAGTTACCATCTTTGGTGACCTGAGGTCAAACCGTGACATTGAAGGTCGCGTCATTCGATGTGCTGCATTTTTTATGGACAGTGGACATCTAAGCGTTGGAATCATTCGGCTAAGTGAAATACTTTGAATTTTATGTGGTACCCCATTTTTGACCCTAAGGACATTTCTTGACTTCTGGAGATCAAACTGCCCATCCTACGGAATAATTGTTGTTTGCCTTACTTTGACAAGCTACATAGATCACATCCTGAAAAAAATGAACGAAATCGTAGAGTATGCGAATTGGATGTTGAATGCGAATGCGAATGCGTTGCTAATATCATGGACATCATCTATATAATATTTATTGTCACCAATAAATCACTGACTGAAGGAAAATCAATGTTTGCGCTCCCAAGAGTAATTAGGTAGTGATCTGCATCTTCAGTGGCGGTACTGTGCGCTGGAATGCACGCATAAAGAGGTAAATGCACTAGGTAGGGCGGCATGTGATAGGTAGCAAAACTGACCTTGGTATCAAGAGAGGGCATCCGATTAGCACATTTTTGCACCTCTGCAGGGCGCCAGAGGGCTAGAGGGTCGGAATGCTCTTAGGATTAGAAAGGCCCCTGAGGGATGAACCTAAGAGCCGAAGAGGACTAGTGAGGGGCCATCTCAGAGCTGAAATGCCCCGAGATGAAAGCCAGACAGGGATATTGAGGACTGTGGTGGACTCCTAAATGCATGACAGGACACTGAAGGATGAAGAGGATCTCTGAGAGTCAGAGAGGTCTGGACTGGGATACTCCTGAGTTTGAGAACGGCCTCTAATGGGCCAACAACGTCTCCTGAGATATTTTTTTAATAAAAATATCATGTTGACTGGCGATTGAGAGGAATATTTAGATTCAGCCGCAGAGCTAGAATATTTTTAAAACCACAAAAGCTGTCGATAACTGACTGATTGATTGATTGATTGGGCTTAGGGGCGCATCAACTGCTACTGGTTATGTAGCGCCCATGTCGATAACTGGAAGGACCCTTCGCAGCTTGAGAGGGCCCTTGAGGGCTAACAGAGCCCCCTGGAGAATCAAGTGGGTCCCGAAGACTAATGATGGTTGTGAGGAATACGGAGGGTCAGCGTCAAAGCTAGAAAGCCTTTGAAGCTAGAAAGATTGTCCAGGACTGGGAAGGGCCCCTAACAGCTGGAGAGGGCCCCTGACGATTGAAGATGGTCGAGAGAGACCTGGACTTGGATGCCCATGAGGCTTGGAAGGGATCCCTATGAGAAGAACAAGGTCCCCTGAGATCCAAAGAGAGTCCTTAACACAGTGTGAGGAGGCTGCGAGGCCCGACGATTTTGAAGAAGGCCGGATGGCCGAAGGAACCCCGATGGCTGTGAGGATTACTGAGAGCCAGTTTCAGAGCTAGACTGTCCTCGATAGCTCGACAGGCTGTCGATGACCGGGAAGGATCCCTGGGAGCTAGAGCGGACCAGACTGTGATGCTCCTGAGGCTTGGAAGGAACACTGAGGAATGTACAGAGCCGCCTAAGAGCTAAGGAGAGTTCCGAAAGCTGGCGATGCTTACTAGAGATTGTAAAGTCTATCTCGGAACTACAGGATCCCCCTGAAAGCTACACGGGTTTGTCGAGGACTGGGAATGGCCCATGCAAGATGGAGAAGGCTCCTGATGAATGAATAAGTCCTCCTGTTCTCTCTGGCAGAGAGGACAGAGAGGACGGGACTGGGATGTTCATGAAATTAGGGATGGGCGCCTGAGGGATCGGGGTCCCCTGAGAGCTCGGAGAGTCCTTGGGAGCTGGCAATAGGTGCGAGGAATACTGAGGGCCAGCCTCAGAGATAAAATATCAGCCATAAATGCTCTCGAGGACTGGGATGGTCAGCCACCGCTACCTCAGCAGCGGCGTCGGCTCCTGCGGCCACGACAGCCCAACGACCACAGCCGTCCTTGTGGTGACGACCGCCCAAGCGGTCACCGCCGTCCCAGTGGCCTGACCACAGCTACTCCAGCAGCTACGGTCGCCCCAGCGATGGCGACAAATACATCCAGCAATAACTGTGGTGACGGCCGCTCCAGAAGTGCCAGTTGCTTCTCCTTGGGTCTAGGTGACACCGCTTAAGCAAAAAGAAGGAAAACAATAATTTTGAGGATGCTGTGTGTTGGGCATAACTGGTCAGGCATGTTGCTAGTCCTTCCCTGTCCACAAATCTTGCAATTATTTTTCAACTAGTACTCGCGTCTCATTTTGACGTAGTAGGAAGGTGGAAGTAAGAAGGTTATTATTCGTTTCGAGCTTTTTGCAGCCTACCGGCAGGTCGAGGAAGCAGTGGCTCAAAGTCCGCAAAGATATGGCATAATTGTCGTTTCATGTGCTATCCCAAGAACGGGGACAGCGTACACTTCTGGTGCCAGCAGTGCGTGCATTCACCTTGATGCAGCTTAGTCACTTGCTAGGACGGCACAAAAACAGCCCCCCCCCCTCCCCCGCCGAGGACGCAACTGACGTATGCTGTGCGATCCCTGACTATGGCAGTGGGGAGCACATAATGGAAGTGTATTGCGCCCCCAGTTATGTTGTTAGGCTACAGTGACAGGCAGTCAGCCCCGTGAACTTCCCCATCGCGCAGGTAGAAGCTAAATCCGATGTTTGAGTTGTGCATAGCTGAAGAACGTGCCGCTGTATAGGTGGCTTGTGGACAATACCACTCCGGGTGTGGCGTCAGCGAATGGCAAATATCGGCTGTGTGGCAATTGGCAGCCTCGAGTATTACATCGAGATAATGACAGGCACAGGAACTGCGTGGGCTCGGTGTCAATGGGGAACTCACTGACAATGAAGGACCTGGAGTAGCAGCGAGTGGCTGGGTGTGTGCTGCGCTGGTGGTAACCGGATGTGTGCTGCACGGGTGGTGGTCGGGTGTGTGCTGCACGGGTGGTGGTCGTGTGTGTGCTGCACGGGTGGTGACCAGGTGTGTGCTGCACGGGTGGTGGTCGTGTGTGTGCTGCACGGGTGGTGACCAGGTGTGTGCTGCACGGGTGGTGGTCGGGTGTGTGCTGCACGGGTGGTGGTCGGGTGTGTGCTGCACGGGTGGTGGTCGGGTGTGTGCTGCACTGGTGGTTACCAGGTGTGTGCTGCACGGGTGGTGGTCGGGTGTGTGCTGCACGGGTGGTGGTCGTGTGTGTGCTGCACGGGTGGTGGTCGTGTGTGTGCTGCACTGGTGGTTACCAGGTGTGTGCTGCACGGGTGGTGGTCGGGTGTGTGCTGCACGGGTGGTGGTCGTGTGTGTGCTGCACGGGTGGTGGTCGTGTGTGTGCTGCACGGGTGGTGACCAGGTGTGTGCTGCACGGGTGGTGGTCGTGTGTGTGCTGCACGGGTGGTGGTCGTGTGTGTGCTGCACGGGTGGTGACCAGGTGTGTGCTGCACGGGTGGTGACCAGGTGTGTGCTGCACGGGTGGTGGTCGTGTGTGTGTTGCACGGGTGGTGACCAGGTGTGTGCTGCACGGGTGGTGGTCGGGTGTGTGCTGCACGGGTGGTGGTCGGGTGTGTGCTGCACGGGTGGGTGGTGGTCGTGTGTGTGCTGCACGGGTGGTGGTTGGGTGTGTGCTGCACGGGTGGTGGTCGGGTGTGTGCTGCACGGGTGGTGACCAGGTGTGTGCTGCACGGGTGGTGACCAGGTGTGTGCTGCACGGTTGGTGACCAGGTGTGTGCTGCACGGGTGGTGGTCGGGTGTGTGCTGCACGGGTGGTGGTCGGGTGTGTGCTGCACGGGTGGGTGGTGGTCGTGTGTGTGCTGCACGGGTGGTGGTCGGGTGTGTGCTGCACGGGTGGTGACCAGGTGTGTGCTGCACGGGTGGTGACCAGGTGTGTGCTGCACGGGTGGTGGTCGGGTGTGTGCTGCACGGGTGGTGGTCGGGTGTGTGCTGCACGGGTGGGTGGTGGTCGTGTGTGTGCTGCACGGGTGGTGGTCGGGTGTGTGCTGCACGGGTGGTGGTCGGGTGTGTGCTGCACGGGTGGGTGGTGGTCGTGTGTGTGCTGCACGGGTGGTGACCAGGTGTGTGCTCCACGGGTGGTGGTCGGGTGTGTGCTGCACGGGTGGTGACCAGGTGTGTGCTGCACGGGTGGTGGTCGGGTGTGTGCTGCACGGGTGGTGGTCGTGTGTGTGCTGCACGGGTGGTGGTCGTGTGTGTGCTGCACTGGTGGTTACCAGGTGTGTGCTGCACGGGTGGTGGTCGGGTGTGTGCTGCACGGGTGGTGGTCGTGTGTGTGCTGCACGGGTGGTGGTCGTGTGTGTGCTGCACGGGTGGTGACCAGGTGTGTGCTGCACGGGTGGTGGTCGTGTGTGTGCTGCACGGGTGGTGGTCGTGTGTGTGCTGCACGGGTGGTGACCAGGTGTGTGCTGCACGGGTGGTGGTCGTGTGTGTGTTGCACGGGTGGTGACCAGGTGTGTGCTGCACGGGTGGTGGTCGGGTGTGTGCTGCACGGGTGGTGGTCGGGTGTGTGCTGCACGGGTGGGTGGTGGTCGTGTGTGTGCTGCACGGGTGGTGACCAGGTGTGTGCTGCACGGGTGGTGGTCGTGTGTGTGTTGCACGGGTGGTGACCAGGTGTGTGCTGCACGGGTGGTGGTCGTGTGTGTGCTGCACGGGTGGTGACCAGGTGTGTGCTGCACGGGTGGTGGTGGTGGTCGTGTGTGCTGCACGGGTGGTGGTCGGGTGTGTGCTGCACGGGTGGTGACCAGGTGTGTGCTGCACGGGTGGTGGTCGGGTGTGTGCTGCACGGGTGGGTGGTGGTCGTGTGTGTGCTGCACGGGTGGTGGTCGGGTGTGTGCTGCACGTGTGGTGACCAGGTGTGTGCTGCACGGGTGGTGGTCGGGTGTGTGCTGCACGGGTGGGTGGTGGTCGTGTGTGTGCTGCACGGGTGGTGGTCGGGTGTGTGCTGCACGGGTGGTGGTCGGGTGTGTGCTGCACGGGTGGTGACCAGGTGTGTGCTGCACGGGTGGTGGTCGGGTGTGTGCTGCACGGGTGGTGGTCGTGTGTGTGCTGCACGGGTGGTGGTCGTGTGTGTGCTGCACGGGTGGTTACCAGGTGTGTGCTGCACGGGTGGTGGTCGGGTGTGTGCTGCACGGGTGGTGGTCGTGTGTGTGCTGCACGGGTGGTGGTCGGGTGTGTGCTGCACGGGTGGTGACCAGGTGTGTGCTGCACGGGTGGTGGTCGGATGTGTGCTGCACTGGTGGTAACCAGGTGTGTGCTGCACGGGTGGTGGTCGGGTTTGTGCTGCACGGGTGGTGGTCGTGTGTGTGCTGCACGGGTGGTGACCAGGTGTGTGCTGCACGGGTGGTGGTCGTGTGTGCTGCACGGGTGGTGGTCGTGTGTGTGCTGCACGGGTGGTGACCAGGTGTGTGCTGCACGGGTGGTGACCAGGTGTGTGCTGCACGGGTGGTGACCAGGTGTGTGCTGCACGGGTGGTGGTCGTGTGTGTGCTGCACGGGTGGTGACCAGGTGTGTGGTCGTCGGGTGTGTGCTGCACGGGTGGGTGGTGGTCGTGTGTGTGCTGCACGGGTGGTGGTCGGGTGTGTGCTGCACGGGTGGTGGTCGGGTGTGTGCTGCACGGGTGGTGGTCGGGTGTGTGCTGCACGGGTGGTGACCAGGTGTGTGCTGCACGGGTGGTGGTCGTGTGTGTGCTTCACGGGTGGTGACCGGGTGTTCGGTGGCGAGCGACTCGCGGCCGGCCGATGCCCGCTTCCCGGCGATAACGGTGACGGTGACGCCAGCGGGCGACCCGAGCGCGCGGGTATGCCGCAGCCTGGGCATTGATTATTTGTCAGCTGGCCCCAGCGGATCGTTGCAGCTTGCTCAGACAGCGTGGCTCCGGGACCTGGCTGAGAGCGGCCAGTGGCAGCGCTGGCTGGAGGACGTGCGGCCGCCCGCCCACCTCGGCATGCAGAACGCCACCTCTGTGACATGTCGGATGGTGCGTCACCTGCGCTCACTGCGTACTTTGCGCCACCTGTCCTTCAGGCGTCACATGCATCACATGTGTTGCCTATGTCACGGAAGTACAGTGCCGCCTGTGTCGCCCGTATGACACTGTCAGGGTGTCGCCTATGTCGTTGATGTCACTACGTCACGTGTATTGCACTGCCCAACAGTCTCACCTGGCTGCCCCTTACTAAGTAGCGGAGTATCTTGGTCACACTAGGCTATATAATAATGACGTCACAAATAGTTATAGGTGGTGGCTCCGGTGCTTTATATACTTGTTGATTGACGTAATTGAATTTGTATATTGCGTGTGTATTTTTCAACGTATTGCGAAAATATATTCTGGACAGCATGGCAACTCGACATTCTAGCTGAAGCCGGTGCTGGGTCCAATACACAGTTTGATTACTTAAGAACCTAGCAATATTTATTCTTAATAAATATATTGTTCAAATTTGGAAAGGTACATGCCTAAGCATACGAAGCCACGCCGATTATGTTGTTTTCCCGTCGGACGGCGAAGTCAGTTACAATTACGATGCTACACAACCGCCGGCACTGGTATCTGGCTTGATCCATGGCCACTGACGACGGCTAGGTAAGCCGTGGACAGGACAGTTCGCCAGTTGTGGACACGATAGTCCACCAGCCGTGGACACGACAGTCCACCAGCCGTGCACATGACAGTCCGCCAGCCTTGGACAGAAAAGTCCGCCAGTCGTGGACAGGACAGTCCGCCAGTCATGGACAGGACAGTCCGCTAACCGTGAACGGGACAGTCTACCAGCCGTGGACAGGACAGTCTACCAGCCGTGGACAAGACAGTCCTCCAGTCGTGAACAGGACAGTCCGCCAGCCATGGACAGGACGGTCCGCCAACCGTGAACGGGACAGTTTACCAGCCGTGGACAGGACAGTCTACCAGCCGTGGACAAGACAGTCCGCCAGCCGTGGACGGGACAGTCCGCCAGCCATGGACAGGACGGTCCGCCAACCGTGAACGGGACAGTCTACCAGCCGTGGACAGGACAGTCTACCAGCCGTGGACAAGACAGTCCGCCAGCCGTGGACGGGACAGTCCGCCAGCCATGGACAGGACGGTTCGCCAGTCGTGGACAGGACAGTCCACCAGCCATTTTACCATTTTACAACTGCTGCGCATATACACCAAGCATGCTACAAAAACACCCTCAAAGGCTACAAGACACAATATTTATGTCCTAACAGCCCTAGAAATTGAAGGGCAAAATGCCTGTAAAGCGATGCTGGGATGAAGCTATATGTACAGTTTTGCAGTCTGAGGAGACGTTGAAATGGACGTGTCTACGATCTCCCCACCACATTTAGATGTTTCATAGGCATCCAGGAATGATGAAGAGTGCATCTTGCGTGCATTACAAAGAGACAAACGCCACAAAAAAGCGCATTCAAGGGGAAAGCAGCGCAGTATTAGCAGTCCGATCGCCGCAGCTGAAGATGGCTGCCTCAACGGTAGCATCACACGAAAATATTCAGCATCAGCCTTAATAAATCCCGTGCTGCTTCGGAGTTTCTGACGTAGGGACCATTATCCACCACTTTTCGGTTATCGGCTACCGCACAACATAAAGGCCGAAATATGAAAGAGCAGGTGCCTTTTTGAGATGCAATCGGTCGGTGAGTGCATCAATGAGATCTCTAGGACGGTAGCCTTGTATATCAAGTACCCTTTTCTCGGTTGCACGATTTCAGCAGAGAAGGGACACCCGAGCACTGCCGGACACCAGCCACACGGACAGCAGACCAGCACACGGGAGTCAGAGCAGCGACACCCGAGCAGTGCCGGACACCAGCCACACGGACAGCAGACCAGCACACGGGAGTCAGAGCAGCGACACCCGAGCAGTGCCGGACACCAGCCACACGGACAGCAGACCAGCACACGGGAGTCAGAGCAGCGACACCCGAGCAGTGCCGGACACCAGCCACACGGACAGCAGACCAGCACACGGGAGTCAGAGCAGCGACACCCGAGCAGTGCCGGACACCAGCCACACGGACAGCAGACCAGCACACGGGAGTCAGAGCAGCGACACCCGAGCACTGCCGGACACCAGCCACACGGACAGCAGACCAGCACACGGGAGTCAGAGCAGCGACACCCGAGCAGTGCCTGACACCAGCCACACGGACAGCAGACCAGCATACGGGAGTCAGAGCAGCGACACCCGAGCAGTGCTGGACACCAGCCACACGGACAGCAGACCAGTACACGGGAGTCAGAGCAGCGACACCCGAGCAGTGCCGGACACCAGCCACACGGACAGCAGACCAGCACACGGGAGTCAGAGCAGCGACACCCGAGCACTGCCGGACACCAGCCACACGGACAGCAGACCAGCACACGGGAGTCAGAGCAACGACACCCGAGCAGTACCGGACACCAGCCACACGGACAGCAGACCAGCACACGGGAGTCAGAGCAGCGACACCCGAGCAGTGCCGGACACCAGCCACACGGACAGCAGACCAGCACACGGGAGTCAGAGCAGCGACACCCGAGCAGCGCCGGACACCAGCCACACGGACAGCAGACCAGCACACGGGAGTCAGAGCAGCGACACCCGAGCAGTGCCGGACACCAGCCACACGGACAGCAGACCAGCACACGGGAGTCAGAGCAGCGACACCCGAGCAGTGCCGGACACCAGCCACACGGACAGCAGACCAGCACACGGGAGTCAGAGCAGCGACACCCGAGCAGTGCCGGACACCAGCCACACGGACAGCAGACCAGCACACGGGAGTCAGAGCAGCGACACCCGAGCACTGCCGGACACCAGCCACACGGACAGCAGACCAGCACACGGGAGTCAGAGCAGCGACACCCGAGCAGTACCGGACACCAGCCACACGGACAGCAGACCAGCACACGGGAGTCAGAGCAGCGACACCCGAGCAGTGCCGGACACCAGCCACATGGACAGCAGACCAGCACACGGGAGTCAGAGCAGCGACACCCGAGCAGTGCCGGACACCAGCCACACGGACAGCAGACCAGCACACGGGAGTCAGAGAAGGGACACCCGAGCAGTGCCGGACACCAGCCACACCGACAGCAGACCAGCACACGGGAGTCAGAGAAGGGACACCCGAGCAGTGCCGGATACCAGCCACACGGACAGCAGACCAGCACACGGGAGTCAGAGCAGCGACACCCGAGCACTGCCGAACATCAGCCAAAAGGCTAGGTAGGGTGAGCTTTGTCTCGTTATCTCGACTGTTGTGTTGTTGTCGGTGTGGAGGCTAAGCTCGGTTGGTTTTCAGGAGACTGCAGGATTCCTCACACCATGCTTGGTATCCTGGCCTGAGCTTAATCATATCTTTCTGAGGTGTAGCGGCTTGCACCATCGTTATACTAGCGCCGTGCGAGCTGCCAAATGGTTGCAAGATGTTATCGGATGTCAATTTGCTAGTAATTGTTCATGCTATTTGCACGGTCAAAGCTCCCCTCTCCATGTCTTGTTCTATTTTTTTAGCTCCACACTTGTCCTAACATTGAGTAGTACGCGAAAGGTTGGCCAAAGCGATCTAGTCCAGCAGCCAACCAGTCAACCATCAACCATGACTATCAAAGTTAGATAAGCGGACTCTGGTGGTCCATACACGAGCGTTTACAATTTAGGCTGTTTACAACGCAAGTATCGGTTCGGTACGGTACCAATGATAGGCGATGTTAGTATCATTCAGACATGGGTAGATACTGAGTGGCAGAGGTGCAAAAATGCGCCAATCGGGTACCCTCTCTTGATTCCAAAGGCCAGTTTTGCTACCTACCACATGCCACCCTATCTAGTGCATTTACCTTTCTATGCTTACATTCCAGCGCACAGTACCGCCTCTGAAGATGCAGGTCACTACCGAATTACTCTTGGGATTGCAAACATTGATTTTCCTCAGTCATTGATTCATTGGTGGCAAGAATTATTACATAGATGCACACAAAAGCAATGCATTAGCAAGCTTAGCAATCATGCAAAGGTGCACCATGCCAACAAAGGTTCAAAATTGTATTGAAACACTGGGTATGCTAGAACTGCAATATGTCAACCAAGAATGTCAAATCAGTGTACCTACATATTATACCAATTTGCGTCACCACACAATTCAGTTGCTGAAAGTGAATGGAGATAAAATGTCGGATGCCAGAACAAGCTGAGGTTGCTAAAACCGTAACATGACAATAAAGGTTCCAAAATTGCATTGCAGCACCATGGATACAGGGATCAAACAAAAACAAACTGCTCCTGGATCTTTGCCATCTTGAGCATTGTCCTCTCCAAAGAGAAAAAATATGCTCAATTTTCTGGTTAGGAGGTTGAATGGTACCACATTCACAAAGTGTTGTTTTGCGATTTGGCATAAGGTTCGCAACTCCCTTGGAAGTCACAGGGTGTTTCATATACTACAAATTGTAAGGATACCATCCTCCCAGAGTAGACTTGTTCACAAATTTTACTCTAAATCCAGGATTCAAAAACATACATTAAACACCAATTGATGTCCAAAATATCATGAGGCAACAGGAAAAGCAAACCTGTATTAACATGTGGAATTATGGAAAGAAATGTAGAGATAAAACTTAACAAGTCAAATGATACATCAATGGCCATCCATGAAGTATGCCTTGAGAAATGGCAGGGTCTGCTAGATATATATCCTCTCATCACGGACAGTCCCAGGCAACAATCAAGGGGTATCAAAGTCAATGTACTTGGACAATGGACCTGTATCCATTTTGTTTAACTCCATGGACTTCAGACTTGGATATTTTTGTTCCTTAAGGTGTTCACGAGACAACTCTCATACACATTTTACCCCCATGAAGCAAACAAAGGTGTCAGTTTTGGTTTGGTTTGGTTAGGTTAAGTCTTTCTTTTAATTTGGAAAAATCAGAATTGCTTTGAGACTAAAAAATGTAATTTTAAACTTAACATTTCTTCCTCAAAAATAGATTATGGTAGGTTAGGTTAGTTTTGAAGTGCAATTTTTTAAAAGAAAAATGCTTGAAAGTGTTCTTTTTTTAACTTATTCACACATGGAATGAAACGCTAGATTAGGTTAAGATATGCCACATTTTAAAAACATTATTTTGGATGCCAGGTTACCCAACTCCGAGCCCATTTTTGGTGTTATTTTGCCAGCTAACTGAAAAGTATGCATTTGCAGAAGAAATTAGTGGCCACTTCATGTTAACCAGATCCATAAGCATTGCATTAGAAAAAGGAATTCCAAGAATTCAAAATTTACCTTCAAGTACAAATTTACCCAGCAATGTTCCTTGGTGTTTCCGAGTGCCCCTTTGAAACGCACGCTATTTATTTTTAGATTGCTGTGCAGGCAGTTCAAGTTCCAAGAGCAGTTATGTTTTGGGAGTCTGGGAATTTTCCATCCTTAAAAAAAAATGAGTCTTGGACATTAACCATGCAACACAGACGACCCACAATGACATGATGTGATGGATAATTATTGGAAAAATTGCATAATTGACATGAGTTAAATTTTGCAAGAAAACAATGGTTTGATTTGCATCTGAGAATCATGGAATTGAGAAGAATGTTTTTAGATCGTCGGACATAAACTTGGAGATCACAATTTACTTCATGTTTGTGATATTCGAGACTGTATTTGGAATATTTCAGTAGGTTTCGACAATTTTATGACGTAGCAATATGATTGAACGCTGCAGAACAACACATGCATAGCTTAATAATAGCTAGAGAAGGGGCTATGGCTTTATGACAAGATGTTGTTCTGGATGTTTGAAACCCTTGACCATTTTTTCCTCTCCTGGATCCGCCCGTAACATGATTAGATTCAAAATGAATATTTCCGTAAGGAAAACAGCATGAGCAGTTTAATTCCAACTTATGGTTGTCTGAAGAGCAAACAACGAAAATACTGAGGCACGAGTGCTGTTCATCAGTTTTTGCCAAAAAGTATGTCGGAAGTGCGTCTAAATGTTCGCTACTGAAACCGTCTTCGATATAGTTATGAGGTTAAAATTTCTGTACGAGGTATGGAAAGAAAGATGGGAGAAATTTCTGAATGTCACGTCCCACTTACAAAGAGCTAGGAGGCGGCCGGAGAAGAACCACAGGGGACGGAATCCTCTTCTCCTCTTCCTTTACCTGGATGGGGCTAAGCCAGCACCGTGGATCCGCGAGCCCGCTGGTCAGTAGATGTGAAATAATGTTGTTTATTCCTTCGTGAGCGGTCTTTTTTAGCGATATTTTGTGATTCTTCGCCGAGAAAGTGCAGGCATACTGTATGCTTCTCCTGCGAGAGAAGTGGTTTGGTTTGGTTTTGTATTTACCCTTGTCGGGCATGTACCTATGTACCAAATGTACCTGTGTTGGGCATCCATCGCGGCGGGCCTGACGCCAGCAGGAATAACTAGCAGACAGAGCAGAAATAGTCTTTTTTTCTTTCGTGAACGTTTTTCCGACGATATTGCGTGGTTCTCCGGCGATAGGAATGCGGGAGGCGGAGACAAGAAGAGTCCTCGGAAGGGCACCTTGCGATTTTTCTGATGCCATTATGAATTATCATGCGAGACACAAATCCCGAGTCCATGTTTCGTTCTTGTCCCAGTGTCCTCGCGAGAGAACATTTGTATCGATGACATTATATGTCATTCTCAGCTGAGTATTTCAGGACGTTTGGAGAAGCGTGATTGGTCTCGTGGCAATGGTCTCAGAGACTGTGCTGAGGTTGAAGCCGTACATGGTCCTCTGAAACTTATGGTTATCCGCAGATAACTGTTGGACCTTCCATGGTCTCCGAGAAGCACCTCCGGTCTCAGATGAGGAAAAAGGTCTCAAAACTGTTTCTGAGTGCACCCACTCCCTCGAATTTATCAGCACAGCGCGCTATTCAGTCTGGAAACGGCAGTCCTCTGGGAGTCCGAACGCACGCCGCGAAGTTTTCGGCGAAAGCCAACCCTCAGACAAAAACAACAACAAAAAAGCATGTGGGGGAAAAAACGTGCAAAAAGACACGTGGAATGCAGAAAAGCCTCCTCAGTGGTGCAGACACTCACAGAAACTCCAAACCAGAAACAAACTATGTCAAGAAGGAATCCTCTGAGGAAGCCCGAGCCGATGGTCCATATACATATCGATGCATACACTCACGCACATATATAGACATATATCCAATATAACGAGTATTACATACAATATATAATTTATGTTTATGTAATTGTATGTGATATACCAAGACATCGTTTGCGTGTTTAGTTGCGGCCGTAGATTACGTATATGTAGAGATTCGAGGACCTTCAGATCAGCGTTGTCCCTGGCTGTTGCTAGAATTTCTACTTTGAAGTTTGTGTTAGTGTCGCTGTGTTCCATGTTAGAATGTTTGTCGATCATGTGTTCGCCTAAAGGTGTGTATGCTCTCCGAAGTCTGGCATCTCCCAAGTGCTCATTGTACCTATCCCTGATGCTACGTTTAGTTTCACCGACATAAAATGTTCCAAGACAGCGATTGCACGTTATTTTGTAAACTACGTTTTTCCGTGTGCATCTACCTTTGAGCCCGTTGATACAGGTGTGGCACGTTCTCCTACCAGCAGGGCATGGCGGCATTTCCAGGGCTGAGCGGACCAGGTAAGATTTCAGCGTAGGTCCGCTAGTCCAGGCCACCCTAACATGGTTTAGATGAGACGAACGGATGGCTGCGTTTACCTGTCGACATAGTTGGTCATCGACAAAAGGAAGTGTCATGTAAACATTGTTGGGATTGCTACCCGCTCGATGCCGACGTTGCCCACCTATCCTACTCCTGTTGTGAGGGTGAACAGCACGAACGGCGGAGTGTACCCGATGTGCTGGGTATCCGTTTTCCAGGAAAAGAGTCGTCATCTTCGCAAGGCTCCGCTCGCATGAAATAGTATCGGAGGAGACTCGTGCTGCCCTCCTCATTTGGGATGTTAGAACGGCCTTTTTAGTGGCCATCGGGTGGGGCGAATCATAGTGCAAGATGCTGGGGGCTGCCATTGGTTTAAAGTACAGCTCGGTGGTGTAGCTCCCATCAGCCTGAACTACAAACAACGTATCAATGAAAGGAATCGAACTTACATGACCAGTGTGTTCTAAGGTAAACTTGATGCTGGAATGTTGTTGGTTAATTTCTGCAAAGAAGTCGAACAGAGAGGCCAAGCCATGTGTCAAAACACCAAAAATATCGTCTATGTACCTTATGTAGAGAGCTGGTTTCAAATCATACGAAGCTAAGAAGATCGACTCAAGGCGGTTCATAAAAGCAATCACTAAAGGAGGTGCACATCGGTTACCCATAGCCACTCCTTTTGTCTGCTTGTACATGGAGTTACCGAAACGTATGAGGTTATTGCTGAAAATATGTGTTAGTAATTTCACACAGTCCTGTACCCCATCCCGAAAAGACAAATATCATCCAGATTATCCTCGATTAGACGAATCACAGCATCTATTCCCTCCTTTATCGGAATGCTGCCATATAAATTTGTCACGTCCATAGTGAAAACAATACTGCTTTCCGGAAGTTTGGTAGGAAACGTTTCTTTCACCCTCTGAAGGTACGACTCCGAGTTTGTCAGATGGGCGGGAACCAACGCTAGTATCTGGACGAGAATCTTACTAAAAAACCAAGATAATTTGTCTAGGGGGTCACCACTCGCCGACACTATAGGGCGCAGTGGAACCTCTAGTTTGTGGTTTTTGGGGAGCCCGTATAATTCCGCTGTGCGGCTGGAATGAGGAAGGAGAGATAACACTGTGTCTTTATGTAACTTCCCTGATAGAGTTTCCTTGATGATAGTACATGTTTCGATTTCGAGACCTTTGGTAGGGTTTGGTTGGGAAGGAATGCTCTGATAATCGTCCGTTATTTTCCTGGCCTTTGCAATGTAATCCGTTTTGTTAAGTACGACAAATCCTTTGCATTTATCTGACGGCTTTACTATTACATTATCGTTGTTTTTCATTTCCCGAAGTACTTCCCTCTGTTTCGCATAATTGTCCGACATTTTGTTCGATGCTTTGTTGTGATACAAAAATCCCGGCGCGTCCGTAACAAATTATGTTCCGGGCCCAAATAAACATAGCGTGGCAAGCTGAAAGATCGCGCCAGGGCCCCAAAATTTTCATCGGGGTGTCCAAAATTTTGCGTCGCGGTCCCATCTAAGTACAACGAGGCCTCGAAAACTCGCACTGGGACCCCCAAAAAATCGTGCCGCGTCCTCCAAAAACCATGATGAGAAGCCAAAGGTTCCCGTCTGGGCAGACAAAAATTGCTTCTGGGCCTCAAATAATCAAAGCGGAACCCCGAAAAATCTCGCCAGGGCCCGATGAATCGCGCCGAGCCGAACAAAACAAATCATGCTAGGGCCAAAAAATACCACGAGAACACGAAAAGCCAAGCCGAGCCCCCAAAATTGAAGCAGGGACCCCGAAACATTAATCCGGGTCCGGAAAACCGTCCATAGGCACCTCACATCGCATCATACGTTCCAAAATTCGCGTAGGGCCTCGGATAAATCGTGCGGGGCCTCAAACAATCATGCAGAGATCGAAAAATGTGTCTAGTGGCCCCGAAATATCGCGCTGGAGGCTACAGTCTGTTAATTATTGGAGCCTTAGGGCGCTTTGACGAGCCTTTCATCATTCGTGCCCAGCCGGGAATACTGCTCATAAAACTGCAGTTGAGGCCCACAGATTGCACCGGGGACCAGTAGCATGGTACTGGGGCAACTCGTCGGTGGCCAAAAAGTATCGTGGGGCCCATAAAGTCGCATGGGGGCCCGAAAGAGAACAATACGCCCCTCCACCCACCAAAAAAAGAGAAGCAGGAAACTCGAAAACAAATGGCCGAACCACGAAATTCGTTGGGAGCGAAGAGGTTCCTTTACATAGACGACAGCGACACCAAAGCTGTCGCTGGATCCTGGATAAAGGTTGCTCGACGACATACGCTGCGCTTCTTTTCGTAGCAAAGCAAAGATTCACAAGGATTTACTTTAAGTTTTCTTGTATAATCCCACCCAAGGGAGCTTGGGGGATCGGGGACTCGACCTCTCCCGACAGAAACCTGTTCTGTGTTGTTAAATTTACATGACAAAATCGGGAAAAAAAAGGTAAAAACCGATACAGAGATGATCTAAATCGGATTACTTTTTATCAGGGTGGGGGAAGGGGGAGGGGGGGGGGGTTGTCAGGAAGATAGCGCCACCCAGTATTTAAAACAAAAAACACCCCGTGAGTTGACAAGCGAATCGATTTTTTTGATGGCACATACTGGCTACGACCAACGAGCTAGCTGCAAGGTGTCGTCCGCCGGTTTCCATGTAGCTATATGCTTTCGTCGGGTAGCTATAGCTCGCAGGGTGATTATTATTTATATTTCCCTAACATGCAGAGGCACGCGGGCCCTCATATTGGGTTTCACGAGTTTTGTTCAAGCCATTTTTTCAAAGCCATTTCAACATCAAGCCATGTTTGTGCGAGTTATATTTAAATATATAATTACTGAATGTACATGGTCCAGCACGCTCTTCATACTTGGTATATGTAAAGCTGGTAGCAACTTAGCAAGCGAGTTCACCTTTAATTCGCCCAGTCTCTCTGACCAGATCCCCACAACTCGTATCGGGGAAGGGGTTGTTATTGTTGTTAAAGACCTCCCTCTAACTTCAAAACTAAGCAGTGTACAAATACGAGCGGGATATGAACAGGAAGCCCTCGATGAATTGTCGGACCGAGAATGGTCCCACTTATTATACTATACGTTTGATACTATTAATGCCATGAAAACTCGAAATAAACCATCCAAACACGAGTGTCTAATTAGGTTAACATATTTAGAGTTAGAGGTACTAATGGGCACACTTTTGCGCACTCAGCGCACTCTATCTTGACTTGGCTCCGGTCACTTGACAGAGATCAATCGAATTGGATCCGGAAATTCTCCTCATATTTCTGCACACATACCACGGGGGAAAATGCGGTTACAAGAAGATGCATATTACAAAAATAGGAAAATTGGCCAAAAATTGGCTGTGACCTCAGGTCACTGAACTGACATCAAACAGAAATCCGAGATGTGCATTTTGTAGGCACCGCCCAATTTTACTCAAGGAGCAAGTTTCATTCAAATATATTTTCATTAAGATGAGCTATTGATCCTAAAACATTTTTGGAGGTGGTTCGTTTTGACCTCTGCTAGGTCAATTACCTTACATGACCTGAGGTCGAAACTTTTGAATCAGACACAACAAATGCGAAAGAAAAGGTACTGAAAAGTCCACCGTGTTTTCCTAATCGAGCAAAAACCTTAGGTGGGGGAGGGGTAAAAAGACTCCCGTGTTCATGAGTCCTAGAATATGACCAATGCACATAAATAGCTCAGCTATCTGAAACAATTCGGGATTAGCCGATGTTCACCATCCATGATATATGTATGATTGATATATATGTATTAATATACGAATATTTGATCTTAAAATACATTTTGATCTAGTTGTTATTGAAATTTGGTAAGTCGAGACGAATTGAACTTGAATTTTCGTTCCCATTCGCCTTTATTTTATTTTTTTAAAAAATTATGTGCACGAGTCATGCCTAGTTTGGCTCTCGCCAGCCTGGCTGCGCCACTGGCCGAGAGGTGTAACCAATGGGACAATGGGCTTTCGAGCATTAGGTTCCTCTTATATTCAAGGGGACCTCTCGGGCCCCAGAAGCCTCTTAGGCTCTGGGGTCTTATACAATTTCAGAAGTCCCTGCCAAGCTTCAGATCGATCTCCAGGATCGTTTACAAGTTGAAAGACCTAAAAGAGGTGTGGAAAGGCCCAATGGAACCCCGCAAACCTGGTGCGTATCATGGGCGCCTGAGGTGCGCGAAAATTCGTCTGAGACCCAGAGAGAAAAAATGACTCCCAGAAACCTCCAGGTTGCCGAGTCACACCTCTGAAGCACAATGTGATAGAGTACGCTACTCCCTGGAAATGCTGTCTGAACACGCAAATTACACTATAAATACGCGGTTCTGAAACTCGCCAGAGTCATGAACGAATCATTGACGTGCTATAGTGAGCTTCTATAACACCATGCAAACACTAGTAAGAGCGCACGAGATCAGAATAGCGTCATGGGAGTGTCGGCGGAGTTTGTGCCGAGTCAGCAGCCGCCATGACATCCTGTGGTCTCCCAGGGATTCCTGCTTAATCCTGAATCAAGGTCACTGAGAGTTACTGAAGTGTCAAGGGCGTGTTGCATCAGCTGATGAAGGGATTTCAAGGTGTTACGGGCCACTCACCAAGATTCGCCATGCAGCGCGCGGACGCCATTGCTGTTTCAGCAGACGTAGGGTTGGGTGAATTCGGCGCACATCAAGTTTCGACAAGGGCATTAAGCAGATAAGTAATCAATGTCTGCGTGCATAAGAGAATGGTGCATGACTTTGCATATTTTATGCGAATGGTGTAGCATATTTTAAGCATATCACATGGGACAATAATGGCGCTCGCCTTCTGGGATTCCCATGTTGGTGGGATAAAGTATGGTGTAAAAAAATGGCATAGCACTATCAGCATTTCCATAGCTTCTATATTCATGTTCATGCTGATTATATCACCATAATTTTCACTCACATTGCATTTAAGGTATTGCAAGCAGCTTACAGATGCTAGTTGTGATGGCTTTAGTCTCATGTGTGTGCTTTCTGGTAGCTTGAGTCATACATGCATTTCTGTTCAACTGGAAGAATAAGTCCACGATTAGATGTTGTGCAGCACCTTAAGTTAATCAGTATCTAGTGATTAAGGGTCCGCAGTACCATTGTGCTCTTAGGTATTCAAAAGACAAGCTTGGCACACATTTTTCCTCAATGAAGCAAGCAAAGGGTTTATGATTGTATAATATATTGTATTGTATAATACAATATATTGTATAATATAATACTAGTAATATAATATACCCTATATACTACACAATTTATGTACACAATTTATGTGTACTACACAATTTATCAGCATGATGAAAACTAATTTTCAGACTCCACAGTGCACACCCACTTAGCATAGAGATCTTCCCATCCACCACCCATTAGAACTCAAAAATTAGATTTTGCAACCTAAAATAGTTGTCCACCCTATTTTTAAATACATTCAATGAGGAACTTCCCACAACATCCGCAGGCAGACTATTCCATTGATCAACAATCCTCCATCCTTCAAGATCATTTGAAACTAACACACATAAATATCCTTCCTCTTCAATAGCATCTAATCTCCTACCTCCCATTATATATCTGAAAGTCTCACCTCCAGATACAAGATGCACAACCTTACATTTTTCATAGTTGAAAGACATCTGTCATTGATCAGCCCACTTTTTAGGCCCTCCAAGTCTAGTTGAATATTACTGGATTGCTCACTACTGTTAGCCATTCCAACCAATTTGATGTCATCAGCAGATTTGAACACCCTATTCCTCAGCCATATCTCAATGTTATTCACAAAGATGATAAAGAGAAGTGACCCCAGAACAGAGCCCTGTGGCATTCCACTCAGAACATCCTTCCATTCAGGTTTACATCCATTTAACACTACTCTTTGTTTCCTTCCCCTTAACCATGCTTCAATCCAACCTAGAACGTTACCATCAACCCCATGCTGTTCTAGTTGCTGAATTAGATGCTCATGTGGAATTTTATTAAAAGCTTTGCTAAAGTCCAAGTACACTACATCCATCCTGCTTTGATTGTCTACTTCTTTAGTTACATACTCCGTAAACTCCAATAGGTCAGTTAAACAAGATCTTTGAGGTAGAAATTTATGTTGGGTATCCCTTAGAAGGTTGTGCCTATTTAAATGAGTCTGAATATTCTGTTTGACAAGATTTTATAGTACCATGCAAACTATTGAAGTAAAACTGGCTGGAATGTAGATTCCCACACACTTCACATTTCCATTTTTGAAAATCGGTACTACATTTGCATTTCGCCAACCTTCTGGTACTTCATAATACTCTATAGAACGCCTTAAAATAATACCTAGGGGAACTGTCAATATTTTAGCACACTATTGAAATCCTAGCATATATGTATCATCTGGCCCAGAAGCTTTATTAGGTGTTATATTCTGCAACTATTTTTATACAGCTTCTGTTGTTATTGTAGGATCCCCGACCTTTCACCTACTATGGCATATCTTTCAGTTTTTTTTCCAATGTACCAGAGTTCTCTTTAGTAAAGACTGATGAGAATTGTTTGCTTAGGGACTCCATTATATCACAATCATCAATCACTATTTTACCACCTACCTCCAGTGGCCCTACATTACACTCTTTAGACTTAAATTTGTAGAAACTAAAGAGCTTCTTAGCATTGCCTGCTGAACATTGACGAGCTAGTTTGATTTCAGCCAGTCTTTTAGATGCCCTAACACACCTCCTAACTGTATTTCTAGCTATTCTATGTGATTCTAGATTTTCCTCAGAGTTAAAATATTTCAGTTTCTTAAATGTCTGCTTCTTTGACTCCAGTAAATATTTTACTTCTTTGGTCAGCCATGAAGGGTGCTTAATCTTGTTTAATCTCACTTGCCTATTGGGAATGAACCTATCCTGACCTTGGAACAGTTTGTCTTTTACCATTCTCTATATTTCATAGGCATCTAAGCCCCTCAATAACTCTTCCCAATGAATTTCATTCAGGTAGTTCCTGAACTCATTGTAATTCCCCTTAGCAAAATTTGGAATCAATGATTTATTGACTCCTACACTTCCAACATATAAGGAAAAGCGTATAATGTTGTGGTTACTATTACCGAAGGTCTCTCCTATGCTTACATTCTGTACAAGATTTTCCTCCTTTGTAAGCACCAGATCTCGCGTTTCATTTCCCCTTGTAGGTTCATGTGTCATTTGAAAGAAGAGATTTTCCTGAAAACAAGCTATGAAACTTTTTCCTGACTTGCTTAATGCTCTAGTTTTGTCTCCCATCCCTGCTATGTTGAAGTCCCACAACAATACAGTTATCGCATGCACTCTCCTACTTTTATCTTCCTGCATCAACCTGTCAGTGCTTTCATTCTGCCCTGGTGGCCTATAGAATGCCCAAATCCTAAATCGGCTTCCATTCTTCAGAATTATATCTAACCACAATAATTATACTCATTCACTATGTACCCTATCCTCTACAGAATAACATTTCATTACTTGCCTCACATACAAGAGTATCCCACCTCCTATCCTTTCCTTAGTTTGATAAGCATGCATGCTGCAGACAGTCAATTCAAATTCCTGAAAGTTATCGGCAAAAATGCTTTCATTAGCCCATGCCTCAGTAATGGATACAAAATCTAGCTTTTCAGACAACATATATGCATGCAGTTCCCCAATTTTGTGCATAACACTTTTGGCATTTACGTGCAAACATGACAAGCTATTCCTGTCCTTGCTTGCAATACTTCTCTCTTTATCAGCTATAACCCCCATGTCCTGCCTAGTTTCCCTGTTTCCTACTCAGAGCCTCCTCATACCTATTGCTGAGCAATTCCGCTCCTCTCTTGTTCAGATGTAACCCATCTAATGCAAGCATTTCAGCCCTCCACCAAAAATCCCCCACAGATCCAGGAACTTCCTGCCAAGCTCCTCACAAATCTTAGCTAGCCTGCTATTCAGTCCTTGTATTCAGACTTGTTGAGGTTTGATGAATAGTTTATATCGTGGATGATGTGGACTCCTTTGGTGACAGTGATATTACTCAATCCAACTTCGGTATGTTTAGGTGAAGAGAGGTAATAATATATATCATCTGCATTTTGAAATGTTGTAGGCTACTTAAATGAATTCGAAGCTTTTTCTTGGTAAACTGACTACTTATTGATATAGAAGGACTTGAACTAGAACTGCTCATAACTTGAAATTTGTAATTTCCCAAACAAATAAATATCAAAGTCTTTCAGGTGACATCGGAATGCACCAGAACAACATTCTTATAAGCCAAAGATTGACATAGGGACTTCTTCTATATATTCCCTGAAGTGTTTTAAGAATAGGTATACATGTGAAAGGTAGCATATTTGTTCTTCATACTTCTGCTTGATATTAGATAAACACTAGCTGTGAAGATTTATTTAAATGTAAATTGGAACAAAAATTAATTATAAATATATATTGTAATCTTGTTATAAAGGACATGTTTGCACTGGCACTGTAAATTATGATATGGCACAGCAAACAGCATGCATGCTGTTTGATGTACTGGTTTGTCATGCAGAAAAGTGGCAATTATATCTTCTCCATGCATGGCATCCGGTACAATGCCAGGTTTGAGAAAACCCCATAGGGGCCTGGATGAGGATGCCCAAATGGTTCAGACTTGCAATGTATTGGGGTCTGAGGCTGGGAAAATGCTGACCTCCCACCCCCTCATGGAAGGCCTAGCTGGGACTGCCAAGAGCTCACTTATAAAATAAAACAACTTTGTCCAGTGCAATACTAACTGTATCCATGATTACAATCCCCATGATTCCACAGGCTTACAGTCACCAAACAATAGCAGTGCAAGGTAGCAGTGGCCAGAGGACATCAGCATATGCTTTATGATCATTCATCAGATAAAAAAAATATTGAAGAAAACTGGTATTAATCAAGGCTCAAACTTTCACCAAAATGATCTTGGCAGCATACTGCACTCCTGAGGGTTAGTAAGGGGTCATCCTGGCAGGCTGCATTAATCCATATTTTCAATTTCTTGTAATTCATGGGTAGACCAATTAATTACTTTTTGGGTGCAGTGTCATTATTTATCATTTGGAAGTTGCATGATGCTTTTTAGGAAATTATTTGTGATGAAGCACTCAATATTCACTGGAACGTTCAAACTGAGATTCAGATGTCTTCAGTTATATAACCCCATCGAGGATGCAAGTGAATGATATTTTTCACCTCAGAAACTACAAAAACCTCAATATTCTGGATTGCAAACTGTTGGTCTCCAACACAGTCTTTATGAATAATTGTGCATTTGTTGAGCTAAAAATCCTGTCAGATTCATCCAGTGGATCTGAGGGAGATCTCTAGCACTAGGTAGATATTTGCATACAGTCAAGACACCCTTCTAATGTGTGGAAAATGTAATTACCCCAGATTCATATGACTATTTCATATCACTTTTCACCGATCACATACGCCTTTTCAGCTACCCAAGCAGCTACCAAGATCTAGATTTCGCCGTTATCTACGCCTTCCTATATCTCGTGGGTCCAGAACTCAGCGAGGCAATGATGAGATTTTGCGGGCAGAATGTCCGTCGGATTCTGCAAACGCTGGTGTACGAATGTATCTATATTTAGTGTACAATGTAGGTCTGGTTCCATACTCATGCATGCGAGGGATTTGTGTAACCAAGTGATGTTCATATTTATTTTCAGTTCGTAGTCGTTCTTGGCTCTTTCAATTAAGTACATAGTTCCGATATGCATCCATAGTCAATTTGTATTGGGTCTCGTAGTTTCGTACTTCTATTTCTTAGAGTTACTAAATTCGGTTACCGCATTGTCCATTCGTGCACAAAAGTAAAATGGATTCAACATAATGGCCTGTCCGCGCTTTATTTGTGACAATTCCGATTTGGTACGATGCGAGCTGATGTTCACCCCCAGGTTCAAGCTGGGCTTTATGCGTTTTTGCTTTCGTCGATAACGTGAAGATGATGTGATGTGGTGAGCGGCTGGGGTGGATGCTACGCACACTCCGTGCCGCCGAGTGGCCAGCCGAGTGGCAAGTGTGTTCGTATCAATACATGGAAGAGTGGGTGATCAAACGGTGTCCTGTCTGGTGTCCATGTGTGTTGCTGGTGTGATGATGATGAGGTGGGTGTAAATGCGGTGGATGGTCGGTGGAATCAGTCCTCCTGCGATTGTGTGGCCATAGAGTAGTTCGTCTAAGTTTGGAAGTTTAATGTGGATGGGCGCTGCTGTGTTTTGTTTTTGCTGCTTTCAGGTCAGCCTCTAATTTAGCTGATACTGTGTCTTCAGGATAAGATTTCCAAGAAGCTGGTGCACGAGTTTAAGAACAAGCGTTACAGGGACATGTCGCCAGATGCGTCCACCCAGAAGCGGCCGAGGTTCACGAGCAAGGTAGTCATTCCCATGGAGACAGTAGGACATATCGACCTGGTTGAAACTGAGAAACTGGTGTGCCAGTTTTGGAAAGCTAGTGGTGACCAAGACGTTCTCATGAGCACTACATTCATAGACAGGCGAGCAGAGTTTGTGCAGCGAAAAGTTGCACTGGAGTTGATGCTCCAACGCTTCCCGCCATTGAAATCCAAGGAAGGAGCATGTATGAACACAAATTAAGTACAACTAACATGCATTTTCTTTAGTTCCCATTCGCCTACAATTGGGCGCCCGGTAGCAACCATTGCGCGTTGCTTCCACTCTTGCTTATAATCATTCCTAACTTGGTCTGTGTGTTGCCCTTTAGCATTTCCTTTCTGTCCCTGAACATTTTGTTATGTTCGTTCACCATTTGCCCGACTTCCCTCCCACCACGAATGACCAATGTAGACCCATCCCTTCGAACGTGCTCAAATAGCATCACTGAACTTTGACTTATGAGGCTGTGTCCGGAGGATGTGACGTTTTTGTGCTCAGATGACGTGAAATAGTTTGCTTGTGTTTGAAGTAAGTTCTTATCTGTGGAAAAATTCCTACTGCTGTGGTTTTCCCAGTTGTGGAGGGAACTCGAGAGGCTGACGAAGCAAGCTGCAGGACTGCGAGATGCAGCGTCGGGCAAGATGACGAAACTGCTGGATGGTGTGACCGCCGTCATCGGATGCCGGGAAGGTATGATATCCCAAGTCTATTTCACTGTCTGTGTCTCTGTCTCTTCCTCTGTCTCTGTTCCTCTTATCTCGGACTCTCTTTCTGCCCACTCTCTCCCTCCCCCAGTTTGCCCAGATACCTCGATTGGACGGTCGGTCGGTCGTATCGTACGTCGGAAGTCGTGTCGGCCAGTCGGCAATGTCAGGCGGTATATCTGTGCCGGTCGGTTGGTTAGTCAATGGTGCCGTGTGTCGTGTCGGTTCGCCTGTCGGTTGGATGTGTCGGTCGGTCTCACACTCCCGTCTGTCAAAATGTCAAAAGAAAGACGCTTGTGGTAGACGAGATGTGTAGCTCTGGTTCATCTTGATTTGGTTCCTTCGACGTTTTCTCTGGTGCAGGTAAATTAACCCTCGTTCCACTGATTGGGGCAGAATCTGCTCCCCGCCTGTCCTGTCGAAGTTTCTTCATAACTGAAAAGCACGCGGTAATATCAATTTTAAACTTTCAGTACCTGTCCGCACGTGAATTCCGCAGTTTGTGGTCAAAATGACATCTTTATTTACTATGGGTGGAGCGTGAGTGACGTCATAGTGGCGTTACCTCCAACGACTTTTGACAGAAGGGAAGGATGTATCGAGAAATGGTAACAAATGAGGACTAAATAACAGATTAGCGGAACACGCATGCAAGGGCCGTTGACTTGTCAAAATACTTAGATCAGATAACTAATTCCGGAGGTACAACAGCTAAAATATGCTGAATATGCTGTAGCATGTGGTGTTCAATAAGTTCACTGTGTTCTCTTCTTACAAAAATGGGGCTGCATCCACCACAACCTGGTATATATTGAATCTGGTAGAATACAAGATTCAGTATTTAACCTCGGAATACCACGTGACCCACAATGATCTCGATCTTAGTTTTATTAATGATTGCCTTTATTGGCTACCTTAGGATGCAAGTCCCATGACGATACCCAAAATGGGCCTCTGCGATGCTTTAATGTTATGATGTTCGACTAATATTCAAACTTCGCCAAATAGGTAAACTGCATTTGAATGACCCGTGACGTCACATTTAACACTTGCTCAATATCCTTGACTTATCTGCATCCTCCTGTAGAGTTCCGTCATGTGCCGCAAAAAGGACGAAATCGGCCCGTAACTTTTCATGTTAGGCAGGAGGAAGAATCTGCCCCCCCCCCCCCTCCCAGTGGGACGCGTTCAGCGACCAAACCAAGGGGCGCGCGGATTAAATTAACTCATTTTGTTTTGGTTGCTAAGAATCCCAGGAATTATGCAATCAGTGTTGGCACTAGTGCTTGTGTACTTACCTTGTATCAATGTTAAGTGTGTCTGAACTTAATTTTCCTTTCAAGATATCGTCGCGAAGACTCTGCCCTGGCTGCTGAACGAGGGCGGCAAGGTATTCGTCAGTGCCCTCTCACCGTGGACATGCATCCTAGACGAGCCTCCGGAACTAGTCATCATGGGAGAGGAGGAAAAGGTCGCAACCTGCGACGGCGAAGAGGAGGCACTTTTGCTAGGGGCAGTTTGCCTGTTCGCATTCTATCAGAAGTACTGCCCGTGCCGAGACGTCGGGGTGTTCCTGGCTAAGTGTGTCCTTGACATCGACGTGAAGCCGGGGAAGTTAGCCACAAAAGTGATGAACACTATCCGAGCCCAGTGTGTGAGATGGTAAAACTCGCGGGAAATTGTGATATTGGCGAAAAACCAATGCTGTACATTTTTCACGAATGATGGTTCTGAGCACCACCGAAGTGTGAACGTTCGTTGTGTGTGGGGGGGGGAGGGGTTATTTGATTTCAAGTACGCTCCGGTACAGGGGTGCCGGTGCGTGATTTTAGTGCTTGTAATTTCAGTTTCGTTCAACAGTGCAGCTTTCTAATACAACTGTTCGAGTGAATGGGCATTATTTGTATAGGAAGCGCTGGGCTGAATGCTCCACGTCGGATCATCGCGGTGCACCGACGCGTGCAAGGCGCGTCACGGACGAGTATCAAAGGCGTAACAGAGGCTTCTTGGAAGAGCGACTGGTGTGGTAGAGGCGCGTTACGAACGAGTTTAATCGGCGTCAGAAAGGAGTACTGGAGATAATATTGATGTCCAGAGGGTGTAAGTACGGAGTCACATGAATATGATCGGATTCCGACCGGATATACACCGCGTCATAAGGATTTTCAGCGTGTTTAAGATGGGTCATACCCGCGTGAACAGCATGTGCACCGGGAGTGCATATGGTGTCAAACCAGGTTCAATATGGTGTTTTTGGAGTCACGGTACTCCTGTTGCTGGTGCTGCAAAGGGTGATAAACGCGACACTCCAGCCAAACGAGTCATTTTTATATCTGTGGACTCAAAATAGAGCACATAAAATGTCCTAGGTTACAAGCATGCTATCTATTAAGTATTTTGTGAAAACTCAAAACAAACAGTGGAGTAATTCCCGACAGTTTTGAAAATGGGGAAGGGAGGGTGTACAACTTGATAAAATCATGCCTTCGTCACAGACTCGGCCACACCAACTTTGAAAGCGATTCTCCACCCACGTGTGCAGCTCACGACTTCATGATGAATCTCAAGAAGCACCGACCGTTTTTTTTTTTCGGGAAAGAAGTCGGCGATATGCCGTTTTTCCAGTACATGCGGCTGGTAATTCCGAACGGTTGGTAATTTTAAATAATGCGCTTGTTGGTAAATTTCAGATAAAACGGTGTTCCGAATTTACAAGCTCGTAATCATCCGTCGGATCGCCTGTGTTCCCTGCAAGTTGCTCTTAATCCCGATACAAACGTGTTCGATGGTATTTTCCTTGATCAGAATTTCGAGTCGGAAAATATCCACGTACGAGTTATTAAATGGTGTTCATTTAACCTTGTCGCATGAAGAGGCGACAAATACGAACTTTTGAACCATCGCTATGTCTCTTTCCCGCCTTGCTCAGCATATTATTGAGCAAGTTGTATGCATCCAGCTGTTTAACTAGGTGTCGCCCGCGCTTTTCCCCAAGCAGCTTAGTATCTAACACCTCTCCTATGTCACTGCACGCCGGCAGTGTGGAAGGTCATGCAGTTCAGTTACCAGATGGATGTCATTTATGCTGATTAGTCGACCGCTTTGCAAAGCAACGACCATCTATTCCTGGGCTTCAAAATTCCCACCAAGTCCAATGTAGCCATCCAGAGTGGTTCGTCTACAACTTGTTTGATAGTCGTCAGAGGATCGATTTCGACGGAAGAATATCCGATTGGATTTTTGTCCTCTTTGAAATAGAGGCAGGGGCAATTCCGGCGCTGTTGATCCTCTTGACGTTTATAAACGACTCGGTAAACGAAATTCAGTCGAGCTGCCTTATGTGCGCCAATGACGTAAACATGCTTCCCATCACTTGCTGTCGCCCTGGGCTTTCACTTTTTAATGATCTGAATCGCCTGGAACGTATTCCATCATGCGCAGTATATACCCCCTTGTTGGGTACTTTCACCATGCTCCTCAGGCCGCAGCAGACATTTTACACACGTGATCGAACTTTCAGCTGCTACCCAGATACAGGATATTGGTAGCATTCTTGACAACAAATTAACGTTTTGCCCACATCCCTCAAATATAGTGAGCCGAGCAAGCGGATAGTGTTCATGCGCTATTTCCAATGCGACTTTCACAGATGAAGGTTCGACAGTGGTGCTCTGCTGACAAGCAGAGTCTGCTCTGTAAGTTGTGTCAATGTAAAGGTTAATTTTAAAATACTATAGTGTGATCTGGGCGGACGCCACCCAAACCCACTTCATGCCGGTCCATGGAGCGCAGCACAAGCGTCTCATTTGGCTTCCAAATCACATGCCTGGCCGCTCATTATACCTATCGTCCTATTGCCCACACTGATATTAGAGAATCACCTCCTTATCGGCATGGACAGTTCAGCATAATCTCTTCTTGTTCTAAAAAAAATGTTCTTTTTTGGCTAATCATGTGCTATCCACTGCGTGTTCCAGCTCGATCGACCAACACACAGCCAATGTTTGCCATCCCTCGCGACCACGTTGGTGTATTTTGTAGCGGATTTTTGCAGAGAACATCTAAGGCAGCAATCGCGTTTTAGGACACGATGATAGCATGTAGATTTAAATCATAGCACTCGAATTTCGCTTAAGGCTTAATTCGTGATTGCTTTTCACATAATAGACGACATAAAATATATAACTCGTCTTTTAACTTCCACGAATGCGACTGCCAATTACATGATTATGTATCGTCTTCTGCTATCCTGAACATGAAGATTAAAGTTGTTTGCTCTTGGCTTGTTACTATTTTAATGACTTCACCTGTAAGTTGGTCTGCGCCTGTTGGTGATCGAAACCATTAAATAAAGAAACAACTTGATTTGCTCGAAACATTACCAATGGGTTAAAGTTTCCGAGTTCTACTTCCTGCTTGCCTGGCATACAAGTTTCTCAAGTTTTGGGTTCACCATCCAGCACCCCAGATATCTAGCATTCTAGCTTACAATGTGCTGCATGAAATTTAGCAGAATACAACTGGCTGAAATTGTTCCATGCACCTGGCCAAAAGTTACAGCAGATCTTGGCATGCCAGGTTGATTCCAAAAGTAATGAGCAGATTCTTGAAGAGCACAGGTAAACACATTCAACAACCCTCAAGGTACTCCCCTTCCTCTTCCATACACGGATCCAAGCAGCGGTTTTTCCCACTGGTGGAAGCACTCGTGGTAGTCACTTTCTGAAAGGCATTTCAGCACCTCATGTAATTCCCCCTGCATCCTCTCCACGCCGCCGAACCTTTGTTCTTTGAGCTCTGACCTTAACTTGGGGAACCTCCAGAAGTTACTGGGAGCGAGGTCGGGTGAGTATGGAGGTTGGGCACCGTCCCCATATCGACATCAGCCACGCAGCTGGTTACCAGCAGGCTGGAGTGGGCTGGCGTGTTGTCCTGGTTAAGAAACCAGTCTTCAACCGACCGGAGGTCTGGTCTTTTCCTTCTCGCATCCTATCTGAGCTACCGGAGAACCTGGAGAGAAGGCTCCTAGTTGACCCCCTGATCAGCAGGGACGCACTATGAGCACAACGCCTTTTAAATAAAAAAGGCACCAGCTTCTTCTTGCCCTTCGTCTTCCTTGCCCTCTCGGATCGTGATAATTCCGGATGCTTACGCTGCATGGACAATCTTTTAGTCTCGAGATGACCCTCGTCTGAAGTGATCACTTTCATTAGACAGTCCGGATCATCCTCCAAATTGCTTGTAGGCCTCTGGCAACACTTAGCCCTGGTCTCCCTCCGGTCAGCAGTGACAAGACTCGGAACGAACTCGGAAGAGATCTTCCACATGTCCAGTGTCTCTGCTGCGATCCGATAGACGTTGCTGTCACTCAATCCGGATCCAGCAAAAGTGAACCTGGTGGTATCCCGTCGGCCGCCCCCCAGAAGTTGCCGAGTCTTTTCCACATGTTCGTTCCTCCAGTCTCAACAGGCCGATCAGATCTATCTTTAACAAAAATTGTATGTTTCTACTCCTGAACCTGGAAAATCAGTAGTGAGCCTGAACTTACTGATTGTGTGAAATGTCCCGGCCATACTTGTGAAATGTCCCGGCTACCAAAAGCCTGCCGAAGCACCTCAACGGTCCTCCAAACAGATTTCATAAGTAGACAGTAGAATTTGATGGGGCGCGCTGCTCCACTGCGCTGCTATGCTGTCAACCGATCCCCACTGCGTGAACATCGCAGGAGAAATAGTTAGTTAGTTGGTTACTTTTGTTTAAAGGGTACATCAACTGCAATGGTCATTAGCGCCCATTCGCAGGATAAATACAAGGTGCGCACCTTTTGCATACGTGCAATCTCTACTATTTGCTCTGCGGATCTGAACTTTGCCCATAGGTGCTTACAACAACCAATTCTCATCTGTGGAAATTCAGCAGAACTAGGACGACTTGAAGCATGCGCACAAAGGCTCTTATTACTTTTGAAGCAAACATCATATGGTTTCTCTCATCCATTGAGTAGTTATTACTGCATAATGGTTTACGATCACTCGCCATCCTGACTTACACTACACTTGCATACTCTTGGCATTGCAAAGGAGGAAGCATGTGTTCATGCTATACGCAATCACAATATTACTTCAATTCATTCACTTCATTTTACCTTACGAATTTCCCCTACAAATAATCTTCATCCGCACCCCGATCACTCGCCATTTCTCTTTCAAGATTTTGGCTAATCTTTCCATCTCCGATCCAGAGGCAATTCGCAGATGAGAGCAATATCGTTTCGCCGGAGCGACCCGTGATCCGCTGGCAGACGACGCGTGCAGCCCTATTGGAAAGCCCCTGGACGTATCCCGGCAGACGAAATGAGCTCGCTGAGCTGCCGCTGCCGGTGACCCAGCCGCATATACACGGCAGCAGCGACCGCTGAGCTCGCTGAGCTGCCGCTGCCGGTGACCCAGCCGCATATACACGGCAGCAGCGACTGACGAGGCAACTGGACCATGCATCAGATACGACAGCAGCGACTGACGAGGCAACTGGACCATGCATCAGATACGACAGCAGCGACTGCTGAGCTCGCTGAGCTGCCGCTGCTGGTGACCCAGCCGCATATACACGGCAGCAGCGACTGACGAGGCAACTGGACCATGCATCAGATACGACAGCAGCGACTGACGAGGCAACTGGGCCATGCATCAGATACGACAGCAGCGACTGACGAGGCAACTGGGCCATGCATCAGATACGACAGCAGCGACTGCTGAGCTCGCTGAGCTGCCGCTGCTGGTGACCCAGCCGCATATACACGGCAGCAGCGACTGACGAGGCAACTGGACCATGCATCAGATACGACAGCAGCGACTGACGAGGAAGCTATACCATGTCAGCAGCAGACAGGTGGAGTGTTTCAGGTCTGAAGCCTATTGCATGGGCCTCACTGTAGCTTACTATGATACCTTACGCTGTGCAGTTGATAATGACGTACCATTGTGCGTAGAAATAATTTAAGCAAGGCAATATTAGAGTCGTAGGAATAGTGAAAGCGTTTCACTTTGTGTTTGTGTTGTCATTGCCTAACATGCATCTCAGCTGTGTTTTTGTGTAATTTGATGGCACTGATCTTTTCGTGTGCTTGCTTGATTGTGCGTAACCTCAACGATCATGATGTCCGGTGAAGAATCATACCGAGTCAGAACGCCAGCCCTGTCCACCGTTCTTGGCGAAAAACGTGGGTTCGGGCCCCACATTGCGTTCGTAATTTGACCCAGCAGGTCGAGGTAACTGCCAGGTGGATGGTGTCGACCACCTGAGCATGGCAAGCGAGTGCATATGCGGACCTAAAAACACCGCACATGTGCACGGGATTAAGTGCTACAGCAAAAATGGGCTCCCTTGCAGGGGTGTATGAACGTCCCAAAAAATGGCAGACTAATAACGTCATTTACAGCTGATCCTACAAACTCCATGACATGTATGAGACTCCAGTAGGAACATTTACGAAAGTAAAATTGCGCTCTTCATGGTCATACGGTGAGAATCCGGAAGTTATTTTAGGCTGTTGCGCCACCAAAGAAAGATGTAGGTAATCCTTATGTAGATCGAGGCACGTGCCACATGATGCGTATTCTTTTGTAGATACTCAAAGAACCTGCAAAGCCTCACTGTAAAATCATACGCCCTCTCGTCATGCTAGTCGTTCTTAAAACATAACAAACGGCTCGATTTGAAAGGATTATCAGCACTCGCCCACTTATTGCTACTCTGAATGTTTGAATAAATGATACAACGAACGACACCGTTTCAAACTATGATCGTGTTGCCCATTATAGTATTTCAGAAACGCCAAAGTTGCATATGAAGCACGATGAGAAGCCCATACGTCTTGGCATGAAGTTTTTCCAAAACTTCTCCAAGCTTTCTTTCAGTGGATGGTCCAGATTGTGAAAAACATGAGGGGGGGGGGGTGGCTTCTCGGTCCCACCTCGCCCTATGCGCGTGTTCATTTCTTAGAGTTAAGTTGTGGTAGATGTAGACAACGTGATAGGCGAACCCCGTCTAGGAGAACCCGTGCTGGGTAAGGATGACTGGGCAAGACCTGGCTTGATTAGCTCGGGCTACGTGAGCCCGAGCTAGGTTAGGTGAGCCCCAGTCAGGTAAGTCCGGCGAAAGTAAGCCCAGGTTAGGTGAGTCTGGACGAGGTGAGCCCGGCCTAGGTAAGCCCGGGTTAGGTGAGTCTGGACGAGGTGAGCCCGGCCTAGGTAAGCCCGAGTTAGGTGAGTCTGGACGAGGTGAGCCCGGCCTAGGTAAGCCCAGGTTAGGTGAGTCTGGACGAGGTGAGCCCGGCATAGGTAAGCCCAGGTTAGGTGAGTCTGGACGAGGTGAGCCCGGCCTAGGTAAGCCCAGGTTAGGTGAGTCTGGACGAGGTGAGAACGTCCTAGGTAAGCCCAGGTTAGGTGAGTCTGGACGAGGTGAGCCCGGCCTAGGTAAGTCCAGGTTAGGTGAGTCTGGACGAGGTGAGCCTGGCCTAGGTAAGCCCAGGTTAGGTGAGTCTGGACGAGGTGAGCGCGTCCTAGGTAAGTCCAGGTTAGGTGAGTCTGAACGAGGTGAGCCCGGCCTAGGTAAGCCCAGGTTAGGTGAGTCTGGACGAGGTGAGCGCGTCCTAGGTAAGTCCAGGTTAGGTGAGTCTGGACGAGGTGAGCCCGGCCTATGTAAGCCCAGGTTAGGTGAGTCTGGACGAGGTGAGCCCGGCCTAGGTAAGCCCAGGTTAGGTGAGTCTGGACGAGGTGAGCCCGGCCTAGGTAAGCCCAGGTTAGGTGAGCCCGGCTAGTGAGCTCCGGCTGGATGAGATCTGGCTTGACGAGGCTTGGCTATGTGAGCCCTGGTTAGGTCAGCCCTGGATAGGTAAGCTTGGGCTAGGTAAGCTTGGGCTAGGTAAGCCCGGCTTAGGTTAGCCCTGGCTAGGTATATTCTGGCTGATCCATTATGTCTGGCTGTGATGACATCCCCTGAGGATGATATCTGGTTTCCATCACGTATCTCCTATTTTAGTTTTTACTGATATGATCAACGCATTAATTCCTGTGCAAAAGACAGGCCATGACATTTAGCCGCACGACTCAGTGGACACGGCGCAGTGGCAGTACGGCATGGCCACTCTGTCAGCATGCGGTTATCATGCCCTCACCACGCAATCACCATACCATCACGGGTCGTCATCATGACACCAAAGTGGCAATTTCGGTGGCTGTCTCGTGTGAAGTGGCCGTCTCCGTGGTGGTATTGACTTTACAGGCCTGGCACCAGCCGTCCGGCTCCGGCTTTATTAACTGTCATGGACTGTGAGTCTAGACAATAGCCTAATGGGAGCTAGCTACCTCGGACTTTACATGCAAATATTTTCGATGGCCTGATCAGTGCCAATCGATAAATATCCTTAATTGCAGTGATCACTAGCAACAGGAGGTTATTGGTGAGGGGAAGACGGAGGGGGCAGCAGCAAAGGGGCGTGGAAATTCTGCCGATGGTAGGTTAAGTCAGCAGAATCGGAAGAAAGCCGCTCCGGGAATACCAGTGGTACTTAGGGAGCTGGTATGGCCTTCTCCATGAGTATATTGCTGTGTTCGAAATTGGTGGAGAGAAATCCAATTTTCCGGGGACAATTCTCCTTTTGCTACGAAATCTATGGCGACAAACATGGGAAATGTTTCGCTCAGTTCATCGAGAAGCACACATATGGTACACGTAAGATGCAGATGACATCTCCTACCCCTCCCTCGTAAATATCAAGCGAATGCACCTTGGCTTCCCCTGTACTGGCGATACTGAGCTCGAATCCCTGTAAGCGCTCGTATTTAGCTGTAAAGTCAGCTGATAACTGGTCAAAGGGTTCGAGTACGTGGCAGTGGTTCGACCGCGTTCGATCACTTACGTAATGCTGAACTCTCCTCAGGATACCGCGACTGGATTTAAATCCCGTCAATGTGTCTCAGTTCAGTTATAATTCGTCGCAGAGCTGTACATTTAGCCAACGTTGCGGAACGTGTAGAACCCGATCCTTCCTAAATAAAATCGTTGGCTTGACCACAGATGCGTATAATAACTAAAGCTACAATCAGCAAGGGTGGTGAAGCGGAGTTTCCGAACATTACTGGCTCCGGCGATGTGCTAATGTTAATCTCTGCATGACTTTCTACATGGTCGGTATGTCCAAACAATGACATGCTTCTCATGATGGTGGCAAAGTAGCAGAAACGGTGGAGCAACCACATACTGGAGGGGTAGGTTAACATTTTGGGGTTCAAGGAACGCTCATGGCGTAAAATATTGAAGCTCTTCCAAAGCTGTGGGAGGTTTCCCCTCATTTTCTACATCATTGCAAAGGGGTGCAGGAATGCAATGGTGGAGAAGGGATAGGTGTCTCAACTTTAGATAAATTCACCACTAACCAGAGGATGCGCCATAATGACAATTCCTATGTAGGTATATAAGTCGGGTATAATGAGTAGTTGTACTTTGAATATATATATATATATATATATATATATATATATATATATATATATACATATATATACACACATGCTCAACCCGAAACCGAAAACTTTTTGGTGAATTAATTTCGTGTTTCGGCGAAGGCTAGTGTAGAGCCACAGAAAGATGATAATGAAGAACCTCCACCCCTACCTCCAAAAGTGTATGAAGTCATTGAGCACCTCGCGGCTAGCCTCCGTTGGCTGGAGACGGCAGCGTATCATATCTTCCAAAGTTCACAACTTCCAACGTTCATGATTTCCAAATTGGAAGATAGTTTCCTAATTGGACATTAGCTTCCAAATTGGAAATTATGTTCCAAAACTTGGAAGTTAGCTTCCAAATTAGAAGTCAACTTCCCAAAATTGGAAGTGAACTTCCAAAGTAGCCCGGATAGGAACCAAACCAAATCAAACCAAGCATAACCTAACCTATCCTAACCTAACCTAATCTAACCTTCCGGCTTTTGGAAGTTAACTTACAATTTTGGAATGCAACTTGCAATTTGGAACTTATGAACGTTGACATTTTTGAACTTTGGAAAATATGAACGAATACCTTGGAGACCCTGGAAGTAGACCACATAATGCTCTTCCAACTCAGGAGCATTCTAGATTTCGTTCGCAACCATCGACATGCTAGGAACATTCGATCAGTTTTTAAAGAAATGTATTGTAAATGCTGATTGGTAGTATTTTCACTGTTTTATTGTTTATTTGATTATCACAAATATATTCGTTAAACATCATTTGTAAGCGAGTACAGTTGGGCAGCGCCTACAACACGTATATCTCGGATGTCTGTTCAAGGTCAAGTCAGTGGCCCGAGGCCACGGCCAATTTTGGACAAATTAATTATTTTTGGAATATGTTTGTTCCTCTAACCGCATTTTCCCCTTGGTATGCATGCAGACATATAAGGAGAAGATCCTCATCCAATTTGATTGACCTCCATCACATGGCCTGAGGACAGGTCAAGATAAAATGAGCTAGGTAGGCAAAGCCTACTTAAACACTCCCGTTTGTAGGGTTTATTTCGAGTTGGCAAGGCCTAAATGATTTCAATCTTGCATTACACGACCTAAGTTACCCAGTGTGAAAAAACTATGAATAATAGCCATGGTCAAGGTCATCCTTGGTCCTTCTCCAATAATAATTGTTTGATTTTTGGAGGCTTATCCATATGATAATATAGTTAAACGAAGCTTACTATATTATTACAATTTGGCAGTGCTTACAACACGCATATCTTGGATTTGAATTTGAGGATCGATGGCCTGTGGTCACTGCAATTTTCGTTCATGATGGACCAATGTGACCATTTTTTTATATGCAGTGTGGAATTGTATATCAAATTGAGTGCATTTTTACCCTGTGTCTTCACCAGAAATGGAGATATAAGATGTGGTATGAGAATCACATTTCCTGAGAAAAAAACCGTCATCTTCAGTCTCGGCATTATTTTCAAATCAAATGCGAGGCCATTTTCGGGCCCTATGCAGCGAGGGATTTCCTATAATACCCGGCTCGCGTTCATGCACCGCATAGTTTGGAAGTTAGACGAGGATATTTTACACCTCCCATCAAAGAGAAAGGGTGCGAGTATCTGACCGGAGAGACAACGGAACGAGCCCGAATCTATGTACAGGATTTATATCACATGCCCTGAGGTTTGGTCGAGTTAACGTCTGCCCTGTGCGCGCCTGCTGCGAGGAATTCTTGACCTCGACAGCGCCCGCCTGTATTGTCCGCGCACGCGCCGGTTAGTGATAATAGAACTATGAAGAGCGTAATGCTTTTAACCTCGGCTACATTTACATATGTACAAAGTACATACTGTTTGGATGCGTAGGTGCAGCTGCCATTGCTAACTTCGTGCTATCGCTCGCGAAGTGGTGCATAATAGGTGAGAGGTAGTATTTAAGGGAAGGATCAGGAAGGAATGAAATCGAAAAGGCGCCAAAATAGAGCGAATCCAGGCAAAGGTTCACAAATAGGTGGCAGCCACTTGAAAAGTAAAAATTTAGATGCGTCAACATATTCAAATTATTGTGTGACAGCATGTCAAATTGAGCGCAGGCACAATCCTAACAAATGGGAAAACGCATCTGAGAGAAGTAACGAATGCTCTTTCTTCTCCCTCTGACTCGAAGGTGAATTTTTATAGGTTGCCTCTCCAACCTGTGGTTTTTTCTCTTCGATAGTTGGCGTATACAATAAATCGTATCGTTATTTTCATTGTATGGTCACGGGGTTTGGAGATGAGACGGTGGGGCCACAATTGTTTTTGTTGATCCTGTCCATGCAATGCAATAAGATTAATTTTGCTTGTTGCGAGGTTTTGGGGGACGCGTCCCCGTCCTTAAGACAGGACCCGTGGTTTCTCAAAACAAATATGAGGAAAATTCGCTAAACTCAAGCATTACTAAAATATGTCTACTCGATAATCCTTGTTTCCTTAGTTCATCGCAGCTAGCAACAGACAGAAGGCCATACATACGTTAGCCGATCAATGTCATGATGGACAGATGTGCAAAACAGAGATCAGTCTCGGATAAAAATCGTCCGTCAAAGTCAATCCAAGTCCAAGTCAGAGATTGTCCTGTCATAAGGCTCGGAATTAGCTGTCTTACTCTGACTGCCTGGCCTATCCAAGACCGACTGGCCTCCCCGCGCTGCTTAATTGACCTTCCCGCTCTGCCTAATTGACCTTCCCGCTCTGTCTGACTGACCTTTCCGCCCAGCCCGACCTCACTGCGATCGATTGACCTTGATGCTGCTGACTGACCTTTCCGTTCCACCTGACCGCGGTGTATGCTCCGTGTTGTGGGCCGTCCCACTGACGCACTGCCGTCCCGCCGACCGTGTCCGTGGCCGACGCCGCGCCGTCTGTCGCCGATACCGGCGCACCAGCGCGGCGCCGCCTGGCGGTGGTGGACTGTGGCGGTCGGCGCGCCACAGATGTGCTCCAGTGAGATCTGCGGCGGCCATATCTCACTACTCGGCGGCACACAGCCCGTGTATCTCGGCACTGGGTGATGGTCAGTGGTCATCAGCATGTGTGTCTCGGTACTGGGTGATGGTCAGTGGTCATCAGCAGGTGTGTCTCGGCACTGAGTGGTGGTCAGTGGCCATCAGCATGTGTGTCTCGGCACTGGGTGATGGTCAGTGGCCATCAGCATGTGTGTCTCGGCACTGAGTGGTGGTCAGTGGCCATCAGCATGTGTGTCTCGGCACTGGGTGATGGTCAGTGGTCATCAGCAGGTGCGTCTCGGCACTGAGTGGTGGTCAGTGGTCACCAGCATGTGTGTCTCGGCACTGGGTGATGGTCAGTGGTCACCAGCATGTGTGTCTCGGTACTGGGTGATGGTCAGTGGTCATCAGCAGGTGCGTCTCGGCACTGAGTGGTGGTCAGTGGCCATCAGCATGTGTGTCTCGGCACTGAGTGGTGGTCAGTGGTCACCAGCATGTGTGTCTCGGTACTGGGTGATGGTCAGTGGCCATCAGCATGTGTGTCTCGGCACTGGGTGATGGTCAGTGGCCATCAGCATGTGTGTCTCGGCACTGGGTGATGGTCAGTGGTCATCAGCAGGTGCGTCTCGGCACTGAGTGGTGGTCAGTGGTCACCAGCATGTGTGTCTCGGCACTGGGTGATGGTCAGTGGTCACCAGCATGTGTGTCTCGGTACTGGGTGATGGTCAGTGGTCATCAGCAGGTGCGTCTCGGCACTGAGTGGTGGTCAGTGGTCACCAGCATGTGTGTCTCGGCACTGGGTGATGGTCAGTGGTCACCAGCATGTGTGTCTCGGTACTGGGTGATGGTCAGTGGTCATCAGCAGGTGCGTCTCGGCACTGAGTGGTGGTCAGTGGTCACCAGCATGTGTGTCTCGGCACTGGGTGATGGTCAGTGGTCACCAGCATGTGTGTCTCGGTACTGGGTGATGGTCAGTGGTCATCAGCAGGTGCGTCTCGGCACTGAGTGGTGGTCAGTGGTCACCAGCATGTGTGTCTCGGCACTGGGTGATGGTCAGTGGTCACCAGCATGTGTGTCTCGGTACTGGGTGATGGTCAGTGGTCATCAGCAGGTGCGTCTCGGCACTGAGTGGTGGTCAGTGGTCATCAGCAGGTGCGTCTCGGCACTGGGTGATGGTCAGTGGTCATCAGCAGGTGCGTCTCGGCACTGGGTGATGGTCAGTGGTCATCAGCAGGTGCGTCTCGGCACTGGGTGATGGTCAGTGGCCATCAGCATGTGTGTCTCGGCACTGGGTGATGGTCAGTGGTCATCAGCATGTGTGTCTCGGTACTGGGTGATGGTCAGTGGTCATCAGCAGGTGCGTCTCGGCACTGGGTGATGGTCAGTGGTCATCAGCAGGTGCGTCTCGGCACTGGGTGATGGTCAGTGGTCATCAGCATGTGTGTCTCGGCACTGAGTGGTGGTCAGTGGTCATCAGCAGGTGCGTCTCGGCACTGGGTGATGGTCAGTGGTCATCAGCATGTGTGTCTCGGCACTGAGTGGTGGTCAGTGGTCATCAGCAGGTGTGTCTCGGCACTGGGTGATGGTCAGTGGCCATCAGCATGTGTGTCTCGGTACTGGGTGATGGTCAATGGTCATCAGCAGGTACGTCTCGGCACTGGGTAATGGTCAGTGGTCATAGTTGGCGGAAACGGTGGAGGCTCGTACAGTTCTGGTGTTACCAGCACACTCTTCATCAGAATAATAATGGTTCAATAAGGCCATCCAACCTCCGACTTCCCCAGTAATAGTCTGGCCACCAACATACCAGCCGTATTTCCGCTCGCTCTGCCTTGCCGCATCCTGCGCTCTGCCGAGCCCTCTGGCTGTCAATTCTGCCCGGCGATGCCCACCGTCCTACCATGCACTCTTCGTCGCCGTGTCCTGTCCCTGCATTGCACCAGCCCTTCGTCTTGCCTGTTCTCCGTTTCACCCCTCCCCCTGCTCTTTATCGTGCTCTCTACCCGGCCGTGTCCTCTACCTTGCTCTGCCATATGCCTTACGCTCTCTTCCTTGTCCTGCTCTCTGTTCCGGCTTGCTCCCCTTCTATGCCCTTCCGTGCTGTTTCCCTGAACGTGCGATGACAGTGGTAGCACGATGATTGTGTACTGCCCAAATAGTTTTCCATTTATTTGAACGCAAGCGGTTGATGCGCTGGATGAAAACTATCAACATGCGGTGTGCTAAGTTTTCGTTTTAAGTCGTCTCCAAAGCCCCAAACAAAAATTAGTATTTTCATATATTTACAATCTACGCTGTCATATGATTTATCCTCATCCAAAGCCAGCAAAATCACGGATTTACCTGCTGATTTACAATGCTGTATATGAAGAATGAGGCTCAAGTTTTCTCTTATAAACCTACCCTTAATAAAACCAGCCTGGTTCTCATTGAACATCGACGTGATAACCTTAGCTACTTGCGGTACCACAATTCTAGTTATACTATTGTACAATGTATTGAGGAAACTAGTGGGTTGCAAGTTTTCCACGTTTCTAGCATTCTTCTCCTTTTTCGGCAACAGAACCACAATGCTAGTCTGGTGTCTGCTCGTCATTCCTCCCATGTTCAAGATGTCCTTCCAAGCATTTATAACTAATGCTTTCAACTCAGGCCAGCCGTATAGAATTTGCTAGCGTAGCCTGAACGGCCAGGCGATGCTCTATTTTTACGGCTAGTACTACGTTCGTAATGCATTGGATATCTAACCCCTTATGACACCCGAGGCGGATACAGGGGACACTGGACCATGTCTCACCCTATAGAAAAGTGACGCCCCTCTGACCGTGAAAGGCACCCTTTTGGGAAAGCTTGAGTGCACTCCCACCCTGCTGAACGAATTGTCAGCCGAGGTCAGCCCTCCGGAGACTTTGTGCCTCCTCCACCATGACAATTTTTGTATTAGCCCCTGCATCACACATCCTATTTCATGATCTACGTAGCGAATTCAAAAATGCACGAAAACAGGCTGCATGGCAGTGGCATACATATTTATGTTAATATTCCGTGCCCTCCTCTAACATGTAGTCCCATTTATCAGATCCAACAGCATGTTTTCCTTTTCTAGCAAACATGGCTTTGATACCATGCATTGGTTCATTTAGTTTTTCTATGTTGTGGAATACCTGGCGTCTTTTCCCTCATAAACCGCCATTGGCCCTGTCAGTGAAATATTCCTGAAGTTCATTTCTCACGTTATCTTGCATGGTTTGTTGTTGTAAAATGTCTCAATGTGCATCAAAAACCCGTATTGAGACGAGGTCGCGATCTGACTAACATTTTGACGTTACATATTGTGTTTCATTAACCTGACCAGATATTGACATGGAACTGAGTGCACTCGGAGCAGGCATTTAGTCAGCACATATATGCCGCTGCTTGAAGATAAAACATAGTTAACTTCAAAGGTATGCACCGAAAAACATCTTTTGTACTCTAAACCTTCAGTTAGCATACCAATCTGAACTTAAGTCACCTTTTAAATTTTGCATTTCTCAGTCACCAATTGTCTATGCACCCATGTTTCATTTTTGCTGGTATCTTGTATGGTCTGCTCATGACACATGTTTCAATGTGCATCTACAAACCGTATTGATACGAGATCGTGACCTGAAATTAACCAGCACTAGCTCTGGCATCGTAAGATACTAGAACTCAATTGTGTGATAGTATCTTACGATGCCAGAGCTAGTGCTGGTTAATTTCAGGTCATGATCTCGTATCAATACGGTTTTTAGATGCACATTGAAACATGTGTCATGAGCAGACCATACAAGATACCAGCAAAAATGAAACATGGGTGCATAAACAATTGGTGACTGAGAAATGCAAAATTTAAAAGGTGACTTAAGTTCAGATTGGTATGCTAACTGAAGGTTTAGAGTACAAAAGATGTTTTTCGGTGCATACCTTTGAAGTTAACTATGTTTTATCTTCAAGCAGCGGCATATATGTGCTGACTAAATGCCTGCTCCGAGTGCACTCAGTTCCATGTCAATATCTGGTCAGGTTAATGAAACACAATATGTAACGTTAAAATGTTAGTCAGATCGCGACCTCGTCTCAATACGGGTTTTTGATGCACATTGAGACATTTTACAACAAAAAACCATGCAAGATAACGTGAGAAATGAACTTCAGGAATATTTCACTTACAGGGCCGATGGCGGTTTATGAGGGAAAAGACGCCAGGTATTCCACAACATAGAAAAACTAAATGAACCAATGCATGGTATCAAAGCCATGTTTGCTAGAAAAGGAAAACATGCTGTTGGATCTGATAAATGGGACTAAATGTTAGAGGAGGGCACGGAATATTAACATAAATAGGTATGCCACTGCCATGCAGCCTGTGCGTTCATCTATTGTCGGAATGTAAGCCAAGTTTCAGAGCGACGTCAGGAACGGCTCAGGGGTTAGGTCAGAAAAACATTGAGAGGGAAGGTGAAAATTCCCTCCAACCTACTGCTGGGGCTAAGCAATAGCTTTCGTGGTAAGCCAAGCCAGAAGCCATTAACTTATCGTATTACGCATAAAATGGATTATGTTCTTGTAGCCAATCAGGCCTCACCCATCTGTATATGTTCACCTAGCAATTCGCTAAGATATCATGGACCCAAAATATTGGAGATCAACGCCTTCAAAGTCAATGACGCCGTCATAGACGGGGAAAATCAGGATAGCTTTCCGATTCTCGCGAGAGGCGGAAGGGGGACGGGATGGGGGCACCTCATCCAGTCAGGCACCTCTCCATGTTCTACACGATGGTAGCAGTCACCACACAAAGTAACTTGGAGCTACGCTGGAGCTACAAAGTAACTTGGAGCTGTACGAGGTGAACTTTGGAACTTGACAAGAATATCATGGACGGATATCAGACAAGAATAACAGATGGGCGACATTGAAGTCAGTACAAAAGAAACAATTCAGGTGCTTCCCATAACACATGAAGTCAAAATCCGAAGTAGTTGGGAAAGGAAACTTAAGTGAACTTTGAAGGGGCTTGTGTCTCTCCAAAGGGGTCGGAAACTCCATCCAGCAGTCGGGTCTACACTGGCCACTGGCCGTCAAAAAGCAAGACACACAGGTATCAGGAAGGACACACATCAGATGGTCTGTACGTCACGTGACCATTCCTGTGTGCAATCCTCAGCTTCCCTCATTCTGAAATAGCGTAAGTTTCAAACTTTATTTGTCAGGATATTAAATCAAAACAGCAGCAAAGTGATAACTCATTTTCACGGCAGAGTAAAGGCAGTAAAGACAGTAAAGGCACAGGGGTTCACCAGGCGTCATGTGTACATATGTTGTGTCGTTTTCCTATCCTAGCCAACAGCAACCATTGAAAGCTTTCTGGTGCAATAGCGCAGCTGTAAAACGAGTTGATGTCTGAGTGATGTGCACCACTATGTGAATATTTCCTCTGAATGTTGCACACCCACCAACAGAACATTGTTTAAGGCGATCATTGATGGACAAGTTCAACAACCACATCAGGTAACGCAGTGGCGGATCCGCAGGATGGGCACCGGGGGCACTTGCCCCACCATCTGATCGGAGGGCATCATCCCCTGATCAGAATCCAGCGCTTATCTGATTGGAAAGCGGCGTACCTTGTCCCTCCAGATGATTTTCCTTCCCGATACAAATTATGGACGTGCCCCCGAGCCAACGTATCTTGTGCACCATACCAGACAAAACGTTTTTTTTCCTCCTGGTGACGTGCAGTAACATATTTGGATTATCTTTACGTGATGACGCTGATGCCCTTTTCCATACAGGTAAGCTTATAACTATTATGCTGTAAATTGCTGTATATATATATATATATATATATATATATATATATATATATATATATATATATATATATATATATATACATATATATATATACATATTTATATATATATATATATATATATATATATATATATATATATATATATATATATATATATATATATACATACATACATATATTTATACCTATAAATATAGTATATATATATATATATATATATATATATATATATATATATATATATATATATATATATATATGTATCTATATATGTATGCATAAACAACACCAAGATCACAGTTTCTCCGTAAGTGTGCAGGTGTCAGGTTGTACACTAGTGCGGGTGGGGCAACCACTCTAACTAGTCAGCCAGTTTTCCTCGACATAAGACGGATGTAGGTGTCCACTGAACTTGAACTGACCGAACACGACTAGATTATTCATCTGGCGAGTATCACAGGCCGTCGACCTGGTTCTAATCACGCTCTTCAGTGGGAACACGCATATCAGAACAAACTTGTGCACCTATCTAACCGAGGGTCCGGCCCATTGCCACATCGCATGGCACATCCGTGTTCACCCGTGACCAACACCATCTCA
>JAOTOM010002524.1:0-95000 GCA_034440615.1 Ashinkailepas kermadecensis
AATGTAAGACGGCTTACATTTTCAACACGGCGTTTCACGCGGTCGCCATGCGGCGGCCCGAGCCGCGAGACATCCAGGCGCCGCGACCGGAAACGCCAACACCTTAGTGTCAACATGCAGCCACTTCGTGCCAGTTCCCAAAAACAAGCAATGACTTCCGCCCAGCCACGGGGTATCAGCCTGACCCAGTAGCCTAGAAACAGCCACCGCTCTGGACAGCCGGAACTGCCAACCGCCAATCAGCGGCCAGCAGTCACCAGTCACCAGCCACCAGCGTCACCAGCCGGCACCATCAGCCACCAGCTAGGCCACGGGGCACAAAGAGATGGCGTGCGTTGCCTGATATCTGGGGCCGGCCGCTTCCAGGGGCGGGCCATTTATAAGCGCCACCCCGGGGGGAGCCGGACACACCACCCAAGGCAGTCGTCGCAGACAGACCACCCGAGGCAGCCGCCGGGGGCAGACCACCCAAGAGCGCCGCCGGGAGCAGACCACCCGAGGAGTCGTCGTGGGCAGGCCACCCAAGATGGTCGGAAGCACACTGCCCTAGAACAGTCGAGCCGTGTGAAGTGCAGTTAATGTGGACAATGGGTTAAACTGTGAACTTCGCTCGCGTGCGGGTCGACTGGGCCACCCCTGCCAGACAGCGAGAACGAAGCTGACAGCGCGAAATGTGAGTGGACCAGGGCAGGAAGTGGCAATGTTCCCGTCCCCCATCATGCAAACCATGTGACCCGTCCGCCACCGGTCTTTTTGTGGTGATGGACCACCCAGCGGTGGGTTATGGGTAGCCGTTTGCCCGGGGAGGGTAAAGGGAGGGGCGAAGTGTGTGACGATCAAGGGTATCATGGAGCATAGCTTCAAGGTTGGTGGATGATACCTGAATGTTTATCGTTTGGAAACGCATGGTTCAAGGTTGCTGTGCATGATGCATGAAAGTTTATAGTTCGAAATGAATACATAACCACGCACGCACATTACTGATAAGAGTTTAGGTGACGGGGAAACCAACTGGTTCCGGGAAGACGTAAATGAAGAGAGCAGGTCTTCTGGCTCACTACAGTCAAATAAACCCCCTTCTTTCTATGGGGAAATGAAAGTAACGTAGATCTGCTAGGACCCCACGTCACTCAGCGGATAAGATGTGCAAACCGACAAGGTGGGACTACCCTTTCCCACTGTCGCTCTGCCTTTCTGTTTCTCCGTCTTTTCTCTCTTTCTCTTTCTCTCTCTCTGTCCCACTCTCTCTCTCCCTCAAATCAAACGTGAAACACCTGTTTTCCTATCAAACAGACAGCCGAGCGGTCGGTGCCGCCAAGCCAAGGGTCATTTAATCCTTGTGGAGGGAACAGACCCTAACCGTTAACCCGAATAGCCAGTAGTGAACGGGAGTATCGTACGACATGGACATTTTGTTTATCAGAGATCTGCCATTTCAGTGTGTTTACCTGAAAAATACATTAAGTAATTTGCATCAGATTCAACCAGACAGTGGGTTTGGTTCTGGCGGGTTTATGACGGTCTTGATGTCATCCTTGACTGAACGTAACGTTAGATCACGCGAGTGGTAAACCGTGTTCGCACTACTGACCCACATTTTCGACGGAGCATCCGGTTACCGTCATTGCGGGTATGCTGAAAACATGTGTGTGCAGATTTATAGCCTCTGGCGGGACAATGTTGTAAATTCCGTCCATCAGGCCTCAAGTAAACGGTCTTTCATTTGCATATTCAATATGGATATCACGGCCATCGGTGCCCTTGAATGTTGAGGGTCGGGTAAACATTCGGAGGTCTAAATGAAACCTTCAGTTGGTGTCGTTGAGAAACGAACAGTACGCTGACCATTAAGTGGCCAAACGTACTAGGTGCGAATGAGGGATTTAACAGGGAATTAATTCCGGGTTCGTCCGTTACTTTATGTAAAAGCTAGTCGGCAAGACAGGACAGGACGAACCCGACTACCGTCTGTGACGGAAAAACGTGAGACAAATTACGCAATTAGCGAGGAGACGGCCTGCAAGCCGCCCTTCCACGGGCGATAACTTCCATGGGCCCAAACGTGAAGCTCCGCCCTCTTCTCTTCGGAGGAGACGGAGGAGGGCTGACGGGGAAATGACGAAACACTGTTGGTTGAACCCCTGGGAAAGCGTGCCGGAAAGACTGGATATTCACAAGGCAGTTGGATAACTTGGGTAATTCTAGGCCGCAAATCCCTCCGGCCTGGTGATCACAGAGCGCGGAAGGGCATCCCTAGGGTGGTCAGACCCGACGGGGTCCATGGGTAGGCTCGCAAGCAGCGGTACCCAATTTTGGGACGGGATGAATCTGTGCGCACAGTTTAGGTAACCGCCAAAAACGGCCAGGTTGGTATTCCTTCCCCGTCTCAGCTATTCCCGTAGGCCTGGGCCTCTCGATTACGGCACAAACAGGGGAGATGAAGTTTGGCGTTCCGTAAGCCCCCAAGGATAGGACAGGCAGGGGATTTGAGGGTCTCCCGACCATGACCCCGGGCAGGATAGGTTAGAAAGACGATAGGGGGCCATCCCGACCGATTTGTGGCCCAGGACCACCTGTGGGGGTGCCCGCCGATTGCAAGTTAGAGCATGCAAGTCCTGGCAAGGCGTTGACTCATTTAAAGTGTAGGTATGTCGGCCATTATTACTCAAGCCCAGCATAAGACCATCAGAAACTAACGGAATGTCGCAGCCCAGTGTCATCGAGCCTTGAAGGCAGTAAAGTAATAGTATATCATTCCCAACCAACAGTGTCGTGTCAGCCGGTCACAGTTGTGGACCTAAGCACGGGTAATTAACATTTAACTTTGGGCTAGAAAGCCCTAAGCAACGGTCTGAGGGAGTAAGACTCGCTGAATGCGCACGTACTACTGGAAGGGAAATATCGGGCCAACACTTTTAGTAGAGAGCGAATGTTCGGAATGGAAGATGGAAATGAATGGACTACGTGGGAGCATGCATAAAGTAGCTATGGGTAGCTAAGGACCAGTGGGAGCTGTTGGAACTCTGCGTACGCATCTAGCTGTCAAAAACCCTCGTTGCCAAAATTTGACCCAGGATAATTACCTAGGCCCTCAATTTGCCAGTCCGGTGACCCGTGGGAGCAGGCAGGTGGATGACATGGAGGGAAACAAAGCTGGGACTTTAACACTTAAGAGGGCCCCGAAGCCGGAGGAGGGCCGGTGACGGACGCATTTCCAACTTCAATGTCCGTCCATTACTCTTATGACCTCCCCCAGGCCTCTCCAACCACGCGGTTCCTCTATCCGCGGCTCCTCTATCCCTGGCGCCACGACCAAGCCAGGTTCACTCACGAATGGAAGTGTTGAAGTGAGAGACTTGGCCTCGCTATATATAAATTTGCGTTAGGATAACGAGTTACGGGGCGCCGACAAGATGACTATACGAAGACATGATGATATGACACATGATGACAGCACAAACTACACCGTGGACTCGCGGGTCACCGCTCTCTGTGGGCCGCACCGGCGGGGAGTCGGCCCACCGGAAACGAGATCGGCACGGGTCGGGGAGAACCCGCCCAGCGCCCGTGTGCGCAGCAAGCATGGCCGCCGGCCGGCGGCCGTGCGGAAACAACTGTCTCAAGGTCGCTCCGAAGTCAAGGGCGCACCGCAGTGGAGCGAGACCCAATAACACTACACCACACAAGACTCCAAGAAGAAACACACACCCAAACTCCAAACTCAGACGACAGAAGACCAACTACACCACACAAGACTCCAAGACGACTGCTACTCAGACCAACCACTCAAGACCTAACCTGCTAGACGCATACCAACCACTCTCCCCCCCCGCTACCAACCCCTCCTATACCCCTTTCCCCTACCAAGACATGACGACACAACCCCTATGACCCCTCCCCCTCCCACCCCACCTACCCCTCCCCCATCATCCCCCCACACACCGACCCCGCCCCCGACCTCGCCGCCCTACACCAAGTTTCCACTGAATATAGCTAGGTTCATCACTACTGTTAGGCATTCCCACCAGCTTGATCTCATAAACAAACTTAAACGATCATTCTCAGTCCCAGGACAACAATTTCACGAAGGTGACAACGAGAAGTGGATTGAATTGGTTTTCTGATCGTCATCTTAGGGATTTATTAATTTTTTCATAACATTTGGTGCTGGCTGCAAGGCACTTGGCACAGAAGCTAAACTAATAAATACTCCGCGAATAAATTCACGGCAAGAACAAGCATTGAACAACCATGCATCAATGGCAATGCAACAATGTAACAATGACAATGCATAAATAATGCAAAACCTTCGAATTCCACGCCGTCACGCCCATGGTTATCGCTGTGCTGTACCGTTTTGTAAATTATGTCGTTGAGAAGGTACTGAAGCTGGGAAGCTCTAATCATGCAGGCTGTAATCACAGAAGACAACTTTGTAGGAAGAAAATACATTTTAAAACATCATTCCTCCCATTTAATATGGGGCATCGGTGTTGTTTTGTATGCTTGTGAGGGGGAATTTACCCCGCAATGTTCGCTTTGCTCCATGGGCGTAAGTTCTGAAAATTATTGGGAGACCAGTGACGCACTCATATTTGCGTGAAGGGGAGGGGGCAAACGTATTTGGAGGGGGTCCAACTACTGAATATAGTCTTCCGATTTCGACCACTATTTTGTCAAAGGGGAACTTTTTAAATAAAATAATTAGTGATCAACTGAATTATCCTGTGGAGGGGCCTAATCTACCACTATCGTTTCTGATTCGTCGGATTTCAACCCTAGCTCCCACAACCTGTTCAAATGTATTCTTTTGGTATTCCTTGACAAGTCACCTCGCACTGCTGAAATTACACCTGCCCAAATCACTTTAAAATGTAAAATTTTCCAATTTCAGACATTCCAGTTCATAGTGCCCGGTCGCCACGACGCCAACGTTAGTGCACGTGCACACCCATCTTGCGCATTCGGCGCATTCGCCACACTTCGTGCGATGCTACGGATTCTGCTGGGCCTCCTACGCTTTGTTAATTGCTGCCACATGATAGACTTGCGCCATATCTGACGTGATAAAATGCTTCGTATGGGCGTTCGCTGCGAAAATTGATTAATTAAATTCGATCATTAGTTCCCTTCTTACCATATTTTATGGTGAAGAAATGCGGATACCCGCTGAGCTTTGATGCACCTCATATCTTTGATTAAACATGCTTCCAGGTTGGCTACCGAACCGAAGCCCTGCCTGAGTGTACTTCTTTGGACCCGTTTCGTATTTCTTCGTCTACGGATGTGTCTTAAGGCTCCAATTCATTTTTGTTAGAGGTCCAACGCATTTTCGAAACCCCTGCTCGTTTTAGGGTTTTGTTGCTTTTTTTGCGCACCGAATATTTTTTTTTAGTTGTCGGGGCGCTTTCAAAGATCTCGATGTGTTTACTTAGTGCCCGGTATTTTTGTTCGTTTTGGGATCATGTTGCTTTTTGCGGCCCCAGCCTCTTTTCAGGCCCTTGTGCGGTCATATGGCCCCTATGTGCCTTGAGAGCTTCCGGTGTTTTTGTTTTTTGTTTTTTTTAGTGTTCCCGGTATATATATGTAGTTATGGCTACAACGCATGTTTTCGGACCCTGCCGCTTTTTACGAGACTGCGCTTTGAAGGGCCAGTCGCATTTTCGGTCCCCGTTGTGCTCTTAGGGTCCCGCTGTGTTTATTTGGGGCTTCTGACGCACATTTGTGGGGCCCCAGTACGATTTTGAGGTTTCGGTGCGATTTTTCTGGGTCCCAGCGCGACTTATCGCGCCCAGGCGCGTGGTTCCGGGACCCAACGCCAGTTATCTGGGCTCAACGCGATTTTTGTGGATCTCTTCTGAATTTTCTTTAACTTCCGAATCCCGCCCTGATTTTTCGAGTCCCTGGTGCCATGTTTTTGTATCTCACCTCGATTTTCTTCGAGCTCCGGTATGTTTTTCGATGCCGTACGCGATTTGTCAAGGCATCTGATGACATGTTCGGTGCTCCAGAACCATTGTCCTGACCCGGACTTTTTTTGCAATCCCTCCTGATTTTGGAGGGCTCCGGCTTTATTTTTCGGATACCGATGGGACTTTGGGGGTCACACGGTGCCTATGTGGGGCCATAGACGCCAATTGTTGGCAGCCCGACGTTAATTTTTGATGCCCAGACCAAATTTTTGGTACTACCGATGGGTCCGAGCGCGAAATTTTTGGTACTACCGAATTGTGGGTCCGAGCGCGAAATTTGGTGGGACCGGTTCGAGTTTGCGGGGCGCGTTGTACTTAGCTGTGACCCCAACGCGATCTTGGCGGTTCCTGTTGCAGATTTTCGTGCCTCGGAGCGAGTTTTCTGGGGCCCGACGTATTTACTTTGAGCCCCTACGCGAATTCTGGTGGACCGACGCGAATTTTTGTGGTCCCAGCGCGACTTTTGGGGGCCTCGGCTCGATTCTTGGGAGCATATCCCTCTTAGGAGGGAGGGGCCATTTGCCCATTTGATATGTCACTGCGGCCACCGAAGGAGTTCTATTTTTTATATAGGTCCTTATGTGATATTTTTGGGTCCTGGTAAGATTCTTCGGTCTCCAGGTGCGATTTTTTCGGTGCCCTGACACGTTTCTTTTCCAGTGCCCAACGGGTTTTGCGGGGACATTGACCCGATTTTTTTGGGCGCAGAGTGACATTCCGGTTGATAATTGATTTTTGGGGCAGCAGCAACCTTTGGGGTCCAGGCGCGACTTTTTGGTCCCCAGTGAGATTTTCGAAGGCTGCGACGCGACTTTTTTAGTCCAATGTAATCTTTGTGTCCCGACGTCATTTGCTTGGATCCCTAGCGCGAGTTTTAGCGACCTCGACACTTTGTGGGTGTCCAATACGTTTTGGATGCTTTTGGTGTCATTGTTGGGGCCCAAGAGTGATTATCCATGTCCGGATTGTTTTTCGTTGCCCCGGCTTCATTTGTGTCCAAATGATACTGTTGGGGAACGGTACGACTTATCGTGCCCCTAGCGTGATTTTCATGATCCGGGCGTTAATTTTTGGTACCCATAGGCTCAGCGAGATTTTCAGGGGCCCCGGCCGGATCTTTTGGGCCCATGTCGTGATTTTCAAGTACCCCGGCACGACTCCTGCCATTTCAGATGCTTCTAGAAAATTATAGACCTCCTCTCGCGTCTTAGGGGTCTCGTCTCATTTCCTGGAGCTTCTTTACCGGTTTTGGACGTCTTCTCGTCCGTCCTACCCTCCTCCATATTCAATGGTCCTCCTCTCCCGTTTTGGAGGACCTCCTCCCACATCCTGGGGCCCCTTTAACATGGCATGGGACTTCCTCTCATGTTCCAGGGGCATCCTCTGCCAAATTAGGGGCCTCCTGCCACGCCTCGTGGGCCTCCTCCTTTGTCCTCGCAAAGCTTACCCGTCTTGAGGGGATCTTCAATTTTGGAAACCTCGCCTCCTTCCATACCTGCTACCTACCACTCCCATTTTAAGGGCCTTCTCTCATTTCCTGGGAATTCCTTCCGGTCGTCGGGGCCTCATTCGGCCCTGGAGACCTCCTACTCCATCTCGAGGGACTCCTCTCGAGTCCGGCAGGGGCCTCCTTTTTTCTTTTTGAGGCTTTCTTTTTCAAATTAGGGGCCTCCTCTCACGTCTTCGGGGCCTCCTGTTCCGCGTTTTGATTCTATCTTTTCCCATTTTAAGGTTGGCCTCTTATCTCCTGGTGGACTCCTGTTCTCTCTTAGGTGGCTCCTCTTCCAAATTACACGCAACCTTTCCTATCTCAGTTACCTTGTCATTTCCTGGGGACCTTCTTACCCGTCTTGAAGCCTTCTTTCTCGCCTGGGAGCCATCCCTCTTATCTAATGGCCATTCTCTCCTATTTTAGGGGCTTCCTCGTGCATCATAGGGTCTCTTTCCAATCTTATATCGTCCTCTTCCGAATTAGGTGCTTCCTGCCACTTTTCTGGATTATCCTTTTCTATCTTGGTGGAACCTTACCCGTTTCGGGGACCGCTTTTACGTCTCCGAAACCTCATCTCATATTCACTGGTTTCTCTTCCGTCTTAGGGCCTTCTCTCATTTTCTGAGGTCTCCCTTCCCGTATTGGGGCCTCCTTTGCAATCCTGGGGGCCTCCTTTGCAATCCTGAGGGCCTCCTTTGCAATCCTGGGGGCCTCCTTTGCAATCATGGGGGTCTCCTTTGCAATCCTGGGGCCTCCTTTGCAATCCTGGGGGCCTCCTTTACAATCCTGTGGGCTTCCTTCGCAATCCTGAGGGCCTCCTTTACAATCCTAGGGGCCTCCTGTGCAATCCTGGGGCCTCCTTTTGCAATCCTGGGGGTCTCCTTTGCAATCCTGGAGTCCTCCTTTGTAATCCTGGGGGCCTTTCCTTGCAATCCTGGTGCCTCCTTTGCAATCCTGTAGTCCTCCTTTGTAATCATGGGGCCTCCTTTGCAATCCTGAGGCCTCCTTTGCAATCCTGGTGTCCTCCTTTGCAATCCTGAGGGCCTCCTTTGCAATCCTGGAGTCCTCCTTTGTAATCATGGGGGCCTCCTTTGCAATCCTGGGGCATCCTTTGCAATCCGGGTGGCCTTCTTTGCAATCCTGGGGCCTCCTTTGCAATCCTGGGGGCCTCCTTTTCAATCCTGGGGGCCTCCTTTGTAATCCTGGGGGCCTCCTTTGTAATCCTGGAGGCCTCCTTTGCAATCTGGGGGCCTCCTTTGCAATCCTGGGGCCCCTTTTGCAATCCTGGGGCCTCCTTTGCAATCCTGGGGGCCTCCTTTGCATTCCCGGGGGCCTCCTTTGCAATCCTGGAGTCCTCCTTGTAATCCTGGTGGCCTCCTTTGTAATCCTGGGGCCTCCTTTGCAATCCTGGGGCCTCCTTTGCAATCCTGGGGGCCTCCTTTGCAATCCTGGAGGTCCTTTGAAATCCTGGTGGTCTCCTTTGCAATCCTGGGAGCCTCTTTTGCAATCCTGGGGCCTCCTTTGCAATCTTGGGGGCCTCCTTTGCAATCCTGGGGGCCTCCTTTGCAATCCTGGAGGCCTCCTTTGCAATCGTGAGGGCCTCCTTTGCAATCCTGGAGGCCTCCTTTGCAATCGTGAGGGCCTCCTTTGCATTCCTGGGGGTCTTCTTTGCAATCCTGGAGTCCTCCTTTGCAAACCTGGGGGCCTCCTTTGCAATCCTGGGGGCCTCCTTTGCAATCCTGGGGGCCTCCTTTTCAATCCAGGGGGCCTCCTTTGTAATCATGGAGGCCTCCTTTGCAATCCTGGGGCCTCCTTTGCAATCCTGGGGGCCTCCTTTGCAATCTTGGGGGCCTCCTTTTCAATCATGGGGGCCTCCTTTGTAATCATGGAGGCCTCCTTTGCAATCCTGGGGGCCTCCTTTGCAATCCTGTGGGCCTCCTTTGTAATCCTGGAGGCCTCCTTTGCAATCCTGGGGGCCTCCTTTGCATTCCTGGGGGCCTCCTTTGCAATCCTTGAGTCCTCCTTTGCAAACCTGGGGGCCTCCTTTGCAATCCTGGGGGCCTCCTTTTCAATCCTGGGGGCCTCCTTTGTAATCCTGGGGGCCTCCTTTGCAATCCTGGGGGCCTCCTTTGCAATCCTGGGGGCATCCTTTGCATTCCTGGGGGCCTCCGTGCCAATTGTTGGCACTCTCGTGATTTCTGGGGCCTCCTATCCTCTCCTAGGTGACTCCTTCTTCAAATTAGGGGCCTCCTCTCACGTCTTGGAGGCCTCCTCTCGTGTCTCGTCGGCCTCATTGCTTACTTTTTTCCTGTGCATTTCCGGATAGGGGCCTCCTCAAATTTCAGGGGGGCGGCGCCCCCATGCCCCTCGGTGGCGACGCCCTTGCCACTAATATATATTTTTGATCAACGTGCATGCATTTCCATCTTTTGACAGCTTCACAAATTTCGAGTTAACTTATTTGCATCTCCACAATTAAGTTGGTTGTCTTTCCGCTACGCAAATAACATTTGCTCATTATCACATTCGATTAATAGGCATGGGCATATTTTCCTTCGGCTGAAATAACACTCGTTGAAAAGACACTTGGCTGAAACTGACACAATATTTAACGTAAAATGGAATTAATATTCGTTGGCAAACGAAGTAAATTGAGCGGTCGCACAACACATCTGGATGCTCAATAAAGATGAGGAAGCCCAATTGTCTCGAATGGGCATCACCAGCTTTTAGCTGGGAAAAGGGGGTTAAAATTGAGCAAGTCTCTGATGTCAAATTGTCGGCCGGTAAGATCCGACAACTGCAAGTGGCTGGTCTAGTTCCCAACATGATTCCCTGCCGGTGAGGTATCGACGAACCAGAGATAAAGGCAAGTTCACATCAGCAGCTTAGTCAGCGGGTGGACTGCAGGTAAATTTATCGGAGCGATGACTCGGCAACTATATCTTTCTCCAATGTTCACTTTCATGCCACAGACTGGAACATGGTTCAATGCGAGTCTTTGCATCCCCTCTTACAAAGTGTTATGGCCATGCCAATGGCACATTGTGCAGTACCAACCCGGTATAATAGTCAAAGCTGGTTGTGGCTGCCAGGCTGCCATAACTTCGGACGTGTCTGGGGGCCGGACGTGTCTCACCTTGCTGCGGTGTGTGTCTACCGGCAGACTGCGAACTGTGCCGCGGCTGAAATGTCGACCTGTGGCGCCCCCCGGTGTGGCGGCGCGGCGGGGGTGGTCGCAGGGCGGGGTCTCTCCCCGCTGCGGGGGTGGCTTCCCGGAAAACTCGAAGCGTGGCCCCGGCGGAAGTTTGACCCCTGGCGCGGCGGGTGTTGTGGGCCGGGGTGGTGTCTTTTTTTTTGTTTTTTTGTCTCCCCCCGCGCGTGCCGTATCTGCCCGGGGCCCGGCGTTTTCGGGGGCGGGGGGGGGGGGGGGGGGGGGGGTGTCTCACCTTGCTGCGGTGTGTCTACCGGCAGACTGCGAACTGTGCCGCGGCTGAAATGTCGACCTGTGGCGCGGCCTTCGGTGTCGCAGCGCAGCTGGTGTCGCGGCGCGGCTGGTGTCGCAGCGCGGCCGGTGTAGCAGTGCGGCTGGTGTCGCAGCGCGGGTGGTGTCGCAGCGCGGGTGGTGTCGCAGCGCGACTGGTGTCCCGGCGGACGCGCTCACTGTCACCAGCTCGCCGCCGACACCGTCACTGGCCGCCGTCGTCACGGAGAGATCTGCGACTGGCGGCACGCGCGGCGCCTCGTGACGCCGGCCGTCACGAGAGCCAGCACGCTGCGTGACACGGGAAACCGGCCCACTGACCCTCTTCAGGCGCCACCTCAGGGTTAGAGGCGACAGTGAGCGAGGGCCGACGGGAGAGGTCACACTGCCTGCCGTCCTGCCTCTGTGCTGACGTGAGAACTCGCCTCCAGTGGTGCGATATAGTATTCAATGTCCAGTACGAATGGTGCATCTCCCATTGTCGTTTGCTCCCCTTTCCCTTTATCATCTTTGGATCATCAATGTCGTAACTTAGTTGCCGAGTGTGCGGTGGTGTTCACCATTGATTCACATGTTACATAGAAAATATTTTGAATTATCAGATCACCGAATGCGGACACCATTAACACCATTACTGAACCACTGAATGCGGTCACACCATTATCAGATCACCGAATGTGGACAGACCATATGGTCACTCAACGAGGACACCATTACTGAGCCACTAAACGCCGACATATCATTGCTGAACCACTGAACGCGGGCATGCCACTACCAAACCACTGAACGTGGATGTATGTACCTCGCAGAAGTGTAGCTCACTGTTCTGTCTGCTCACCATGATGCTGCCAAACAAGCCGTCACTGAGTCAGCACCTTTCCGGTCCGAATATCACGCCAGTGATGCTGAACAGCCGCTCTACAGGCTCGCGCCAGGCGGGGACGGCGAGATGGCGCTTTGCGAATGTAGAGAGTAGGGAGTTCGTCTTGCTGACTCCAAAATGTCAAGAGATTCTCAGTGTCAGCCAATGGGGGCTACTGAGGTACCCTAATTAAACCAAGTGGTCTTAACTGGGCGGGTACTCCCCGCCCCCTTCCCCCAAACACACTGGGCGGGGTAGCCTATCGGACGGGGTATCCCTAATTAGGCCAAGTGCCTCTTACTGGTGGGATGCCGCTCACCGGACAAGTTGCCCCTCGTTGGAATTAGTGTGACCAACATCGAAAGAGCGCCGCTCACTGGAAGGAATGTCCTTCGATAAACGGGGTGCTCGTCTATGGATGGGGTGCCCCTCATTGACAAGGTGAAGGGATACCACTCCTTGGAAGGAATGCCCCTCATGGAGAAGGAATGCCCCTCAAGTACGCTTGGGGATTCATAACAGCCCCCCCCCCCCCCCGTTATTTCTCATCATAGTAGTGGAGCCGTCACGCGTTCATAGAATCTAAATGTATGTGATCACGACGTGCACCACGTCCTGCCACATCTGCTGGCACATCTGTGTGGCACTGGCGCATGTACTTTGATTCCCTACCATGTCACAGAATCCGACCATCACATCAATAATTTGTTTTTAAATTGTCCGCATTTAGTACTGATATAGTCGCAAGCTCCATCCACACACCATGCATTGAGGATTCGGAATTATTAAAAGTGCTAGAGTTAGTGTCCACGGCGCGTGTGCACCACGAAAATTAAGAATAAAGACTTCCATGTTCTAGATGACGTTTTTCAACCGGGGCGGTCCGATGCCCGAAACGTGTAAGGGACCGAACACATTCCTAGGGGCCCGTAGGAGTCTGTAAGCGCCCGTAGACGTTCGTAAGGGCCTTTATAAATTCGTAAGGGCCCGTAGAAGTTCGTAAGGACTCGTGAACGTCTGTAAGGGCCCATGCAAATTCGCAAGGGCCTGTGAACGTTCGTAAGGACCCGTAGACGTTCGTGAGGGCCCCGACAACAGCCTCAGTGGTCGTGCAAAATGCTGTTGACCTTTCTGTCTCAGCCGTGGTGACCTCGTAAACGATTACATGCGGGCCCATGACGCGACACTGGAGCTGCGGTAGGGGCCCGTGGGAGCCCGGGGGCGACCACCCCGCCGTCCCTCCCCCTTGGCTAAGCCCCTGTGGTCAGCTGGGAGCACTAGAGGAAGGCGAGGCGCCCACCTTTGTGCGCACATTTTCGTCGGAAATGCCCGTATTTCAACACTGAGTCGAACCGATTTCGACAATTCAGCATAATGCACGCAAGCATACATGCATCGTAGTCACATGCGGAGCCATCATTCAAGAATAGCTCCATGAATGTTCACAAAGTGTAAAATTGTAGCATAAATCTGCTTACCAAAATTGTTCTCCTTTTTATCATTGGTCAAAATGCCGGCTCCAAAGCCGAATAAACTCCACCAATTTCGAATATCAATTCACTGTGTTCGATAGTGCCGTATTCGGTCAAGATTATTGGTGAACTACTTGCATTTCCTTAAAATTGGAAGTCCGTGATAGCCTCCACGAGCTTCTGTCTTCAATTCGCTCCAAATGCCGCAATCGATCAGGTTTATAACCGCGGGTCTGTGCACTTTCGTCAAAATTGGACGCAAAGAGGTGTAGGTACATATTCAACACCTGCTTGTAAGCCAATGCATTTAGATGACACCGCCTGGCACCATTTACAGTAAACTATCCAATTTGCGATCATCTCCAACCACCCTTCCTGTTGCGAAATCTGTCGGGTAAAATTACATGCAAAGCAAATAACAAAGTTGGCGGCAAAAATAATCAGTAAGTGCGGCCTCTTTCTTGAAGATGACTGAACGATTTGTACACGCTGTCGATGGTTTAACGAAAAACGTATTTTTCTGATGAGAAGCCAGTTTTTCAGTACTGTACTGCTTAATGATTACTGTCGTGTGCTGCTTTGTCCCGGGGTGTAACTTTGTATAGGCTACGGGGCACCACTGACCCCTCAATCATTGATCCCCCCCCCCCCCAATCAGGATAAAGCTTAACCATCGGGCCTATGGCGTATAATAGATGTAAATGGTTTCCGGGGCAGCAATGATCATCAAAAAGATGGTAATTTGTCCCCCGAACCAACTTCATAAAGTGAAACTCATGTATTTGTATTATGGTAATATTTTATTTGTATTTCTGGTTTCCTTCAGGTGTTTAGAACGGAATGTTCCACTCGAAAAGACGCGTCGTGATTACTGACAAGGGTTATTGCTTTAGCATTGCTGTTCTCGCATAACCCATTTCAGCCGTTGACGGTCACAAAAGGGCAGATACTCTTTCCATTGCTTAAACCCTGTCATGGGAGACAAAGGTGAACTGTACACGAGAATCCGCGAGTCCGCCCTTCCCACAGGAAACCCATACTGTTTTGAACATATAATTTTTTGCAGTATTTTTCCACTTTTTTTTTTTTAAAGTGCAAAAAGGGAATTGTGGAGATTTGGGGGGCGACGCCAAGACGCTACCGAGGAGAGGGCTACGTCCGCTCCTGGGAACCAATTGTGATCCCCTTCTGAAGGTCACCTCGACATGTCAGCAATGCAGTTATGGAGCGTACCTTCTCTGGCAGGCCATTGTTCCTCCTCATCGCAGATCGGCCCGGTGTACCATGGCGAAAAATCGTGGTGATACCCCTGTGCCAAACCGTACCCTTACGACAAAACATCTGGGTTTGCCCCTGCGCTATGTTGGCGAGCGAGGAGAAATGAGGTTAGGCTGCATTCTGGTGGACTGAAAAGACCTGCACCTGACAACGGCCTGCAATTTCTATAAGACTTGATAAAGGAAAGTCCACCAAGTGTGAAGATTATACCTTGTCCTATTTGGTCCCATACTCTGCCTCTCTTCTCGTGAGTTAGAGGGTGGTGCCCCTGTTAATGAGAAGACCAAATGTTATCTAGCATATGCTTCACCGGCTTTTTTCATTTATAAAAATTAATATCCTTGCCTTAAACATGTCATGCACTATGTTCATATGGGCTCCAAAATGCATCTAGAACGTCATGATGTTATTTGCGCAAACCCAGGGTCTGAAATGTGAACGAAATTCCTACTAGCGATTTTTGCAGGGGTCCACAAGAAACAGGATGATTCAATAAGTTGTGATTATATAAATATACACAAAAATGGTCAGCCTTCTAAAAATCGCAACTCCACATCTCAGCCATTTCAATCATATACCAGCTGCGCCTATTTTTAGGGAATCGGGTACCTTCCCCTACCACGGAAGGTATGTGCTCTCGAACCCGTCTGGAGTGAGAAAAGTGTGGCCAAACAGCAAATATGATACGATTTATTGTTGCTGACGAGCAACATAAGAAGTGCTGGTTTTTAACTTATAGGCGAGAACGGCCGCACCTGTCTCCCACCATCCATACACACCATGGGCTCAGGCCTTCCATGTGGGATCACTTTATCGTCTGCTCACCGTTGCTCCTCAGTAACTGGCGACCATTTAAAACATACTGACAAACACCGTGCGGCCACTTTATCGTCTGCCTACCTGTGCTCCTCACGGTCACTGGCGACCTTTCAAAACATACTGACAACACCGTGTGGTCACTTTATCGTCTGCCTACCTGTGCTCCTCAGTCACTGGCGACCTTTCAAAACATACTGACAACACCGTATGGTCACTGCATCGTCTGCCCGCTTGTGCTCCTCACGATCACTGGCGACCGCTAAAAACATACTGAGAAACAGTACACGGGTCGATGAGATTACAACCTATAAACATGCCATACAAAGAACGGACAACAAAGACAATATCATGACAGGTGTGAGAGCGGCCTTCATGAGCATGACGACGATGATAGACGGTGAGCCGCGCCGACCAGACTGTCCTGCTAGTCCGATGCGCCGGCCGCCCGCACGGCTCAATCCGACATCGAGCCGCCAGTCCCAGTATCGCGACGAGCGCCTCGAAGACGAGCCGGTCGGATGGAGACCGGGTCGGACGAGGCGGGTCGGGCGAGGGACGTGGCACAAAGGCGGCGCCCTGGCGGCTGCCTAGCGCAGCTCTCCTGAGGAGACGTATTGTACGGCGCGGTCCGGTAGGTGGCCGCGCCCCACAGCCACAGTCAGCACGTACTGTGCTCACTGGCCTGTCGCAGACTGGCGCCGTAACTCACGCGCGTGGAAGCCAATACGTGTGGTATGTGTGGTATGCACAATCAGATACTATCGCCGTCTCCCTCTGGATCACCTGGCTCTCCTGGATTAACGGGCTCCTCTGAGCCACCTGGCGGTCTCCTTAGTTCCTTCATGCGCCTGCATTCCTGCGGTGTCGCCTGGACTCTCGGATTACTCTGGACCAGAATGTCAGACCAGAGGGTCAATGGGTGTCGAACGGGGAAATGGCCCCTCCGCCATCAGCAAAAATACTTTTTCTATGTTAAAGGTCGAGCTACACAGACTAGAGTTTGGTCAGGGGGTATCCTTGACTGTTCTCTTCATTAACTTTTTCCCCCGTTAAGAAAATCTTGACTACGCTACTCTCTGGATCAGGAGTTCATCTCGATTCCTGCGAAAATACCGGCGCTGTGACGGCCCCGTGACGGACCGGTACTGACGCCGGCACAGCTGGCCGGGAAGCCAGGTCTCGCAGCTGGCGCCACACGTGTGCCGACACAGCCGGGTGTAAGGCAGAACTGCGCCGACCACGCGTCCACACCACGTCCAGCCGCTCCGACACAGCCGCTCGGGGGCCGGCGCCGGCGCGTACAGTGGCCGGGAGCCACCCTCCGGTGCTCGGGTCTCGGCCCAGACATCTCTTTTCGCCGGCTCGTGGCGCCTCGGGACAAACCGGTACACTCTAGCACAGCCGTTGACGGGCGGTGCGACTGGGCGCGGTGTTGTCACAACCACCCACCCAGCCGGGCCTGCCGGCGAGGCCGTGACTGCGCATCACCCTCAGCACCGTCGCCCGACTGGGCGCGGTGTTGTCACAACCACCCACCCAGCCGGGCCTGCCGGCGAGCCGTGACTGCGCATCACCCTCAGCACCGTCGCCCGACTCGTGTCGGCAGCTCGCCCAGCAGCCGCCTGTCCCGTCTCTAGCACAGCCATCCGGCCGCCTGCCCGATCCAGTCTCTGACACCGCGTCACGGACGGTGGTTGAGCGGCGCCGTCTCCGGCTGGCCGGCGGCCTCAGGTGGTGCTCGGTTGTTGGTCGTCGGCGACCGAAGGGGCGGCTGGTCCGCCGACCGCAGCGCGTCCATCTTGCCGACCCTGTACCAGACGACGCAGTCGACCAGGAAGGCGGCGAACATCACGGCGGCCGTGATACCTGTCGTGCACGACCAGTCAGCTGATCAATTGGTCACGGTGGTCACCAGGTGCTGCGCATGCAAGCGTGAACACATATGAGATAGTCAGGAAGGTTCAGCTCCGCTACCGTAGGGTTCGCTTATAACTGAATCTGTAGAGGGTGCGGGTGCTGATTCCACTCATCCCCTGAGATCTCAGAATCTATTGGGCTGATTTCAAGACTGGATAGCTCAAGCCAATTGTGCTGATCTAATCTACACTTTTAGAAGGTCAATATTTATACATATTCCCAATAACGAGGTTAGGAGACCAAGGGGGGGGGGGGTGATCATAAGACATTTGGGAAGATGTTTGTATTTTATACCAATCAAATTGTGTATAGAAAAGCATATATAGTTGATGATTAAAAGCACCTTTTGATGTACATGCAATCACATGTAAAATAGCCAATGGCGTATAGCCAGGAGCCAAAGAAGGTTCTTTTTTTGCTGGTCCTTCGCATAATAGCAATACTACCGTGAGCTTCTTGACCAGAGGCGTCGCCATGGAAATACATCCGGGAGGATCTCGAGAGGCCCGAGTGGGAACGCTACTAAAATCGTTGGTCATACGTGCGTCAAAATAGCCCGTGTTCGTATTCGAATTCCAGGGTGGACTGTCACGATTTCTCTCAAAATGTTCTCATTGCTACTTCTGGATACGCCGAATACAGCTGTGCATCTTGCATGAAGCCAAATTTAAAGATGTGACGTGCAGGGGTCATCTGACGTTAAACGGGCGGATTACCAAGGAGGGCGCAATACATGAAGGCAATGGGCCGGCCAAATGGATCGGTATGCATATCACATAGGGTCCAGTGTTAAAAGTTGGCATCATTGGGAGGGGGCAAAACCAACACAGGGGGGGGGATGTGCTCTCCCAAAAGCATACAAAGCTACATCCCTGGCGGTCAGCCGGCCGATAATTATTTATGCCTGAATCACTACCACAGTGGTATGTACATACATACATACGTACTGGAGTAGCACTCTTATACAAACACGAGCACCGGCTGAACAAGTATTCGAACCAGTGAAACCTACCGAAGAAGAAGTGTCTGAAGCGATCTGTGTCGTAGAGCAGACAGGCGCCCTGTCTGCCGCAATTCTTCTTCCACAGCAGACAGGCCGAGTCTATCACGGCGCCGTATATGATGGGGCACGGCACGTTCCCTGCAGCGTTGCGCGCAAATAATGTCAGCGGTGGGTCACTCATTCAGCTGAACGGCAACAAACAAAGCGCCTCGGTGGCTGCCGTCGAGCGAGTTGCAGTGCATGATTCGGAAACTGCGGCGATAATCGACGTGAACCATGTTTTGTACACTCCGCCACTTTACCAGTGGCGGCACAATGGGCCAGATTATAGCCTGACCAATTCCCGGAGAACGGCAACACCCGATACAAGGGAATTCCGCACAAATCGCTGCTGCGGCCATGAAGTCCACTTGGAGTCGCGAAAACAGATTTTACGACTCCGCTGAGCAAAAACTGGAGTAATAAACTAAGCAGGTTGATTTAAACTGAGATTCTAAAACAAGGAGAGTATTCATGACTGAGCCGAGAAGCGGTGGAGATGAACAGGCGTGCGTAAATGGTGGCGTACACAAGCTGGTGAACGGCTATTCGGAAGATTGTAGGATGCAGTGGAATAAATGCATTGATTGTTGCTGCAGTAATCAGCCGCTGGGTATAGCTCAGACTATCTGGGTGAAGCCGAGCTCACCGAACAGTCCGATGGCGACTGCGATAAAACCGAGCGCTAACGCCTTCTCGTGCGGGTCGACGCAACGAAGTGTGATCAAGATGGCGCCCACCTCGGATGTCGAGTGAATCAGCACGAACACAGAAAATATCGGGATGAACCTGAAACAACGACAGGCACCTTCCATTAGCATCAGCCACACCGCCCCTCTTCGCAAGTAGGATCGGGAACGCTTGTGAATATTGCCTTGATGGTGACGGTGAGCATGACCTGTCCCGTGTATTGTTCAATCCTGAACCCATGAGAACATACACACAAGCTATATAACAATGCAACCAATACTGCCACGACGTGAAGGGGAATCTTCACGCAATTACGAGGGAGCAAGCAGTCGGTGACATGCAGTTCGTTCAAAGGTCAGGATTTGTTGGTCTTCTACAAAATGTTCGCAGCGGGCCCCGGAAAGTGTGTGTATGTGTATACGGAGATGTGTGTATGTGTATGTGCGTATGTATGTGTGTCTATATGCATGCATGTCTGTCTGTTGGCATGTACGTGTGTGCCTGTGTGTCTGTATGAACGTCTGTCTGTTGGTATGTATGCGTGTTCTTGACCTGTACCCGGATAGTTGGATCACGGTGTTGCCAGTCACTCACCAGTAGAAGTTCTCACAGTCGAGGGGACAGTATCCAAGACTGGCCAGTCCGGAGGCAGGCTCGGCGGTCGAGTGTTCCACGCAGCTGCACTCTCCGAACTGAAGCAGAACAGTCAACTTCAGTCCTCCGCCGGAGGCGCGCAAACGAGTAGCTCTCCAGATATCCAGATCCGAACCCAAATGCACGACGTAACTGAGACTGACGTGAGGTAATTGAGACTGACGTGAGTTAATTGAGACTGACGTGAGGGAACTGAGACTGACGTGAGGGAACTGAGACTGACGTGAGGTAACTGAGACTGACGTGAGGTAACTGAGACTGACGTGACTGAAATTAGACCGATGTGACATAACTGAGAATGACGTGAGGTAACTGAGACTGACGTGACTTAACTCAGACTGCCTGACGTAGTTGAGATCGAAGTGACGTAACTGAGCCTGAAGTGACGTATCTGAAGCTGACGTGATGCAGCTGAGATTTGTGTTCAATGGTAATCGGTTCGCTGCATGCGAGGACATAAATGCCGGGACCAGTGTCGTCCTGACACTTGGTACTTCAGCAGGTGTGCATCAGACGTGAGTCATACATGATACACTGGCGGACACAGTGGAGGAAGCTGAGGGAAAATACCCTCCCTCCCCCGCACCGATGGAGATGTGCTACCCCTTCGGCTAGAAAAAACGCCCATCCAGGACATTCGAGTGCACCCCAAGCGAATTTTTAGCCGGTGGCACTCCTCGGAGAAGAAAAAGCGCCTCATCCGGATAAATGGTGTCCAGCCAGAACCCGCGCCTCCACCGGATGAAAATTCCTGGATCCGCCCATGGTGCGGTACCGCGATGACCATCTATATGGTATTGCAACAACAGTAATTCTAAAGAAGTGATTCTTGTTGGTTCTTTCAAAACCAATGAACGATATCAGAAACGCATAGGGTGCTGGTTGTAGGCAACTGACACTGAGGGTTCTTTTCTATTATCACACTACAGGTTCTACGATTTGAACCCAAATCCAGTATTAGAATCCAATATCGGCACGTATTGTTCTTCTGTAAGTGCAAGCAGGGTAGAAATTAAGGATCCTAACGGATGTACATAAAAAGAACCCATCAGGTGGCTAAAGAAGGCCCATGCGTTCTGACATGAAGCTACTCATAACCACCTGCTGGGCAAGTTCGAATGCACTGATTGATTGCGTGATTACCTAGTCGCTGGCGGCGGTGGTACGTACCACGCGCCGGGCCGCTGGAGGAAGCGGTGGTACGTACCACGCGCCGGGCCGCTGGAGGAGGCGGCGGTACGTACCGCGTACCGGACCGCTGGAGGAGGCGGCGGTACGTACCTCGTACCGGGCGTCGTCGTCGGCCGCCAGGTCGGTGCAGCCGGCCATACACGGCGCCAGGTAGGTGAAGCCGTCGGTACCGCACACCGGCGAGAACTCCTCCGTCGGACAGCCGCAGTGGGCCGAGCAGGTGGTGTTGAACAGCTGCGCGCCGTACCTGACACCAGCGGCGCACAGTTGGACGGCCATAGCACGCGCCATGACGTGCTGGACATATCCGGGCCGGGCGTGGCGGACAACACTCGACTGGCGTGGTTTTAGCCACCGTCTGACATGTACGGTGTCGAGCGTGTATGTATGAGGGAATGGAAGTTCAGTCGGTCGCCCGTGCATGTAGGCATAACAACGGATATCACAGCAGCGACTATGATCATCAGGACAAGTGAAGCAGCATAACACCAATATGCACTAGTGACCGCTCGATATGCGCAGAATGCGCACACCCAACGTTGGAAACAATGCAACTGTGACGGTCGGCGAAAAGGCCACCCGCCACCGTGATTGGATGACTTATGGATATCATGGATGTATTTCTATGATATTTCTTTTTGTGATATGCGTTAGACATCCAAGTGCTGTTGCTAGGCAACGACGTTGTTGCATTCGTACCTGAAGTTGTTGCACACCTGACGTTGTGAGCAACAACTTCGGGTAGGAGTAAAATGACCGTGAATACTGGCGTATTTTATTTCCAATTGCAATACAATATGTTGAGGAAAACATAGTAAGTTGCATTCCAGCATAGTTTGTACTCCCCTTGAACTGAAAAATATTGGATGGAAGAACGCTAAAAACACATGTACGCAAAGGGCTAAGGGAACACTTCAGAACTTGAGGTCTAATAACACCATGGATACAATCTCACCACGTGGGGAAGGGAATAGTCGTGGCTCGGCGGTCGTGGCAACACGGACTGATCGTCCGCTGGGCAGACATGGCGACACAGACCGAGCATGCATCCGGAAACCATGACTAAGCGAACTGGGCGTCCGTCCGATAGGTGGAGACGAGGGCCGAGCGCCCACCCGACAGGTGGAGACGCGGGCCGAGAGTCTATCCGGCAGATGGCAGCCCGACCTAATCAATGAATGCGCCTGGATCATAATGCCACCATGGACATGGAATAAATGCACTTGCATCGCAGTCACCTATGAAAATACGAAATAGGATATTCCAGGCATCAGACGAGACCAAAGCAACATGGGCCCCTCCCCTCTCCCCAAAAAAATACATTACGGCCCTAGTCGTGAAAGGCCAGATAGTTCGGCATAACGGATTCAATCTGAATGGAAGCAGGGATCGCCGTCCTTTCATTTTACTCAGGGTTCACTGTGAGACCACAATCGAATGAATAATTCATGCATCAGCACGGTCGCTGACGCCAATAGGCAGGAACAAGTCGCCCCCCCCGTCTCCCCGTATGCCAGCTGCGCCTCCGGGCCATCCTGTGCTCCACGGTCTCTGCCAGCTTTTCACGGCTGCCGCATCAGCCAACGGTTAGTTAGCCGGCGATTTAACGGCATGCATGGCGCCGCCACCGCGGAATGTGACGACACAGACAGCGCAACACAGCTAGGACACAGGCGGAACACATACGGAACACAGATGGAACACAGACGGAACACAGACGGAGACACAGACGGAACATAGACGGAACATGGACGGAGACACAGACGGAACACAGACGGAACACAGACGGAGACACAGACGGAGACACAGAAGCAATGGCGTCGCAACCTTCAGTTGAGAGGTGGGGTCCACTCACAGGATCGCAGGAACGATTTTTAACCTAGAGGAGTAAAGCAGTGACTGTCTTCTGTCCCCATTTCCACCCCATCCCCCTTCCAACTTAGCCGAAAAGCTGGGATTTGGGCAACTTTGGTTCTGGAGTCCCAACATACTTTCCGTTTTTATTTTTACGCTCAAAATTGTCGGTTCACTTGCTCGAAAGCTCAGCCTCTGCTCTTCTCATGTTCCCCTGCTCCTTTCTAACCGAGACACAAGCAGCCGATCTCCCTCACCTCTTCGTCGTAGATACAAAACAACGCTTTCCCGCGGTCATAAACTGGTAGTTTATTACGCGGTTCGCATACTTTAAGGCTTTTACGGGTTGGCGTTCCTGCCATAGCAATGGCTATTGCCATTGCTGGCTATTTCTATAGAGCAAGCATTTATTCAGCATTTGCAACCAGAGCGGCAATGAAGACAATCGCTCCATCACTGACATGGAGGAAGGGAAAATAGTATGTGCTATTTTGTAATACACAATGCTGCATAACTCGTGTAGAAGTGGCCCATCTTTAAGGACGGGTCAGACAGGCAGGTGGTCCCATTCGTCCGGCACGCCTCGGACCATGGTGGCATTGACCGCGACGGAGGTTCGCCCGGCGGACCCGTGGCGGGATCGTCTGTAGAGTCCATCCACCCATTTAGATGTCGCCTAATACAGAGACTGGGTAACTCCAGGAAGCTGACTTTTTTCGTAGTTACCGGGACCCAGGACCGGACCCAGGGACCGGACCCAGGGATCCCAGCGGTGGCAACGCCCATGTGCATATCGAACACAGACGGGACACAGACGAGACATAGGTGGAGGCACAGGCGGCGCATACTTGGGGACACAGTTGGAGACACAGAGAGAACACAGACGAAAGCACAGGTGGGGATGTGGGTGGAATACAGACGGACCACAGACCACAGGCGGGACACAGATGGGGACACAGACTGCGCACAGACGGGGACACAGTTGGGGACTCACACGGAACACAGATGAGAACACAGGTGGGGATGCAGGCGGAATACAGACGAGCGCAGACGGAGTACAGATGGGGACACAAACGGAACACAGACGAGTCACAGACGAATGCATACATAGCGCCACAGAGCGACACAGAGCGGTACACAGACAGCAGCACAGCCTGTCTTGACGGCACATACACAACATGCACCGGACACATACAGCGGCACATCAGCATCAACACACACGGTGACAACCCACGCCCAGGCCGGGAAGTAAATAGCTAAAAGAACGCAATAATGAGACTGGTAGCATACATAAAACAGTAACTGGGAAGAATTTAGACGAGAGCGATGAAAGCGGATACCGAGCTGCGGTCCATTGGCTAGTCTAGCTATCAGTTACACGTGCTAACTGGATTCCATCGGTTTCCATCGGTTTCCATCAGACAGTTCCCGGATTCCATTGGCTTAGTAACTGAGAGAACCAGACAGCTACCGGGTTCCATCGGCTTAGGAAATGGGAGGGTGCAACAGTTGCTGGGCTCCAACAGTTTAGTAACTGGGAGGGCCCGATAATCGCTGAGCTCCATGGGCTTAGTAACTGTGGGAGGGTGCGAGAGATACTGGGTTCTGTTCGGTTAGGAACTGGGATGTCCTAGCATTTTTATATTTTAATATGGTCTTAACAGTTTAGTGTGGTTGATAGCGTCTCGTGCTGAGCCTAATTGTGATTGGGTAGTCGTCTCTCAGCCCGGGAACGTCTGAAACTGACCAGTCAAATAGTGGGCTTAATCGTTGGGAGCAGCACTTTTTTTAAATTTAAAATTCTTCCTTTCTGAAACAATTGCTGTGTTCCATTGGTTTAATAACTGGAACGATGCGACAGTTACCCGGTTCTATCAGTTTAGTAATTGGGAGGGTGCGACAGTTGGTGGGCTCCATCTGTTTGGTAATTGGGAGTTGCCAGACTTGATCTGCTTGGACTTCAAGGCGCGCTTAGTCCGGCAAGCGGCCAGTTTCATTAAGCTCAAACAATATTCGGACATCAATTTTCACGCTATCTACCTCGAAGCGGCGAAGTAGCAGAAGTAGCAGTGTGGCGACAGCCAAGACATGCGGGGGGCAAGGCAATGATATACTCCAGTTCCGGGTCACGAGACTCACCCTTCCTGAAGACCAACGAAATCATCCTGATGGCACCCCACGAACATCAGAATCGTCATCCCTGCAAGCCATCGCACACATTGTAAGACCGTCAGGTCAAGTGAACGATGGCAGTCAGACATCTGAGCTGGACGGTGACACAACAGGTCATGAGGTGAGCCGTATCCAGCAACAGTTATCACACCTATGGACAGAAAGCAGGACAAAGGTGATCATTGTGCGAGGTGTGTAAAATGATGGTCATTAAGAGAGATATGTACAATGTGAATCATGGGTGGACGTTAGCTTCGATTAGTTGTTTTTCGAATGCGATTTTTGGTGTGAAGACTGGCTTATAACGTGTGATTAATTTAAAATACTCATAGTATATTTTAATTCTCGCAGTGCGGGTCGGGACGCCCATTTAACCTCCCTGAGGATTTTTCTGAGGAGAATCCTGAACTATTCATGATTCGCTATGATATATAGTATACCTTCCGACAATTGATGAAGGCACAAGGTGTCATACCAGTCTCTGAAGGCATCCGAATTACGGTGGGCCAGAGTCAGGTCACCATCTCGCGTCAGGATGCAAAGGTATTTTATTTGTCCACTGATACATTTTTCATAAGCGCGTCATACAGGATACAGTCAAAAATGAAAGATGGGTGTATAAACGAATGATGAAATGCAAATTATAACTTGTAAAATATGACCCCATGTCATGATCTTCAGGTTACATGGCGGCCTAAGGTAGGAACTAATTGTTTGGGTCACCAGGTTAGATTACCAAGATATGACCTGGAACGCCCTAGGTTGCATGCATCCTAGTGAATCTATCCTATCCTGAAATAAGGACATTACCTATCCTAATGTAAGATCAATGGAGCATAAGATACAGACAAGGACGAAATAAATATGGCTGAACCAGGGAAATTGTGCAGCTTAGGTAGATTGATGATGTGGTTATGGTTCCTAAATTCGATTAAAATATCATTTGTGTTGCGATTGTTCTTTTTCGGGGGGGCGGTAGGGGGGGGGGTGAGGAATTAAAAAAACAAAACTTGTCATTGGTTTTCATTCTTAGAAATGGTGGAAATATCAGCTTAGCTTTCCTGGTATTCATTATCTTTCCCTGGGCGTGATTTGTTCGACAATTGCATTTTCAACAGATGATCACATACTTCCAGGTATTTGGCCTGACGGACTCAATCACTTTCGATCGATGACTCGATGACTCGACTCGACTCGAGTTGATCTTTGCGCATGTCAATTACCTGTGTTGGATGTAGTCTTCAGCTTGCAAATCATCAATATTGAAGCACAAAATCTCATTTGTTGTACGGTCAGGGTCCGAAACTACGGTCTGGAAGGTCAACCACAAGGGATAGAACAGAAAGTTTCAAGAAACTCATACATTTCGCGGACATAGCTATGTCGTGCGGTTTATCGCGTTTTTCTATCTTGCCTACAACAAAAGTTAGTGGTGTGTGGAAGGGGGAGGGGAGGTAGCGGTGAAATTGACCCCCCTCCCCCCTCCACACACACACACACTGCGAGGAGCAGAAAATGTTATGCACTGTGAGGATTAACGTTGGACTGTAGGTCAGTCCTTCCGGAGGAACATGTCGCAGTAATACTGACTCCGAGGCTGGAGATCTCTCACCAAACTAGGAAACCGAAGGGGAAGGGGAGGGAATCCTGGTCCGAAAATATTCAGATTGAAAAAGGAAAATCACAACGTAACATTAGCAGAGTGCCAAATCCGGATGGGTCTGGACCCCCACCATGACCAAGCCGGAATCTCTAGCCATGACTGGCTCAGACTATAAAAGAAATAATCCTTTGCTGAGTATTTTTACCCCGGGGACTGTAATGTTATGCTTCCGTAAACTCGCACCCTTTATAAAGACAAGCCTGTTTTGCTAACGGTAGATTTCACTTGGAAGCCAATACCTTACACATGCAATGATGCAGAGAAGCTGAGAGGAGGCAAATGATGCAGAGAAGCTGAAAGGAGGCACACGGCATGCTAAAGTCGGCTCCCTCCATGCAACGCCTGGGGCCTCCGTCCTCCTGGCCTAGGACTAATGCTGACATTCACGATAAGTTCATGGTGTCTGCCTATTGCTCCTCCACCTCCCTCCATCCTATTCTACACTAGTGTTGTGATGTATGTGACATTATATTTTTACTATTAAATGTTGGAGCTTCAGCTTGCAAAGGATCAGTCAAAAAGCTATCAGCTAGTAGCATAACTTTGCCAAGATAAGCAACCCAAGCGTAAGAAATATGCGGTTGGATAAGAAATCAGACGCTCTCACCGGCCGAGTAGATGAGGGCTGCGATAGCGATCCAGCCGGTGATGAAGCGTGCCGACGGCTGATACCGCCTGATGTAGAAACCGCTGCCCAGGATGCCGAGGAACATCACCAGAATACCACCCAGACCTGCCGTATGTACCATGCCAATCGACTGTCACCTCCACTTGCCGAGGAACATCACCAGAATACCACCCAGACCTGCCGTGTGTACCATGCCAATCGACTGTCACCTCCACTTGCCGAGGAACATCACCAGAATACCACCCAGACCTGCCGTATGTACCATGCCAATCGACTGTCACCTCCACTTGCAGTGTGTAGCTCCATCGATAGAATACCGCCCGAACTCACAAAGTGTGCCACAACTACCACTAGCATGCCATCCGTGACATGATTCATCATCAGGATAATGTGGCATGTTTCATCACTAGGAAAATGTTCATGCCTACAATAATTAGCCATCACAAGCATACCAGCTGGGACCGCTCTGAACAACACAAACATCGTCGGTATATCAATGATAAGAGACCGCCAACGGAATTGACACTGAAATCCCGACACTGACACCGAACTTACCAACTGATCTGACACCGAGATCCCATCACTGACCCAATCCTGCCAGTTGATCTGACACTGAGACCCATCACTGACACAGAGTCTGCCAGCTGATCTGAGGCAGATACCCCACCACTAACACAGAGCCTGCTAGCTGATCTGACACTGAAACCCCATCACTGACCCAATCCTGCCGCTGAGCTGACACGGAGACCCCATCACTGACACAGAGTCTGCTAACTGATCTGACACTGATACCAATCACTGACCCAATCCTGCCAACTGATCTGACACAGAGACCACACTGCTGACAAGAGTCTGCCAACTGATCTGACACTGAGACCCATCACTGACACAGAGTCTGCCAGCTGATCTGACACTGAGACCCATCACTGACACAGAGTCTGCCAGCTGATCTGCCACTGAGACCCATCACTGACACAGAGTCTGCCAGCTGATCTGACACGGAGACCCATCACTGACACAGAGTCTGCCAGCTGATCTGACACGGAGACCCATCACTGACACAGAGTCTGCCAGCTGATCTGACACGGAGACCCATCTCTGACACAGAGTCTGCCAGCTGATCTGACACGGAGACCCATCACTGACACAGAGTCTGCCAGCTGATCTGACACTGAGACCCATCTCTGACACAGAGTCTGCCAGCTGATCTGACACGGAGACCCATCACTGACACAGAGTCTGCCAGCTGATCTGACACTGAGACCCATCTCTGACACAGAGTCTGCCAGCTGATCTGACACGGAGACCCATCACTGACACAGAGTCTGCCAGCTGATCTGACACGGAGACCCATCTCTGACACAGAGTCTGCCAGCTGATCTGACACGGAGACCCATCACTGACACAGAGTCTGCCAGCTGATCTGACACGGAGACCCATCTCTGACACAGAGTCTGCCAGCTGATCTGACACGGAGACCCATCACTGACACAGAGTCTGCCAGCTGATCTGACACTGAGACCCATCTCTGACACAGAGTCTGCCAGCTGATCTGACACGGAGACCCATCACTGACACAGAGTCTGCCAGCTGATCTGACACGGAGACCCATCACTGACACAGAGTCTGCCAGCTGATCTGACACGGAGACCCATCACTGACACAGAGTCTGCCAGCTGATCTGACACGGAGACCCATCTCTGACACAGAGTCTGCCAGCTGATCTGACACGGAGACCCATCTCTGACACAGAGTCTGCCAGCTGATCTGACACGGAGACCCATCACTGACACAGAGTCTGCCAGCTGATCTGACACGGAGACCCATCTCTGACACAGAGTCTGCCAGCTGATCTGACACGGAGACCCATCACTGACACAGAGTCTGCCAGCTGATCTGACACGGAGACCCATCACTGACACAGAGTCTGCCAGCTGATCTGACACGGAGACCCATCACTGACACAGAGTCTGCCAGCTGATCTGACACTGAGACCCATCACTAACACAGAGTCTGCCAGCTGATCTGACACGGAGACCCATCACTGACACAGAGCCTGCGAGTTCACCTGACATAATGTTTGCCGCGTTAGCCGTTAACCGGAACTGCGTCTCCAGGTACTTGGGCAGAAACGTGTAGAGACCGGCGATGGGCAGCACGTGCAGCACGTTGGAGGCCGTGCGGAACATGAGCACGTCATTCTGCAGCAGGTGCTTGACGGCCCGCGGAAAATCTGCAGCGAGAACGTGGCGGGCAGCATTGTGGGTGAATGAGCAAGAGCGCCGACAGGAACCACGTAGAACCGCCTAACTCCAACCGCCTAACTCGACCGCCGACAGGAATCATCCAGAACCGCCTAACTCTAACCGCTTAACTCGACTGTCGACAGGAACCGCCTGACTCAAAACGCCAACAATTTGTCATGCGAATTATTCACGCTAATTTCCAACCAACCAAACTGGACCAACACCAGCAAATAGAACCAGCAATCAAGAATACCATCTTTCGATATTGAACACCCGCTTTACCGACAGGCAGCCCGGTTTTTAACACTCGCACGTCCGGCGGTCCGCGCCAACTTCGCATGTCCGGGGGGGCAGATGTCTGCCCCCCCTAAGATCTCGAGAACTATGCTAGGTAGCGACAAACGGAAAACGGCTTTGGATAGCTGGTGACAAGCTCTATCGAAAGTATTTCTGTCATTTCCTCGCTCAGGTCAATATGTAGGTCAATGGGTCATCATATGTCAAATTCGACCAGATCGGGTGGGACCCTCAGATATTGGTACATATCTCAGGACCTGTAACAGATAGAAACAAACTGCAAATGCTATTCGACAGCCCTTGAAATGTGTTATCGACATACGCTGTGTAATTTAAGGTCAGGTCAACCAATGGGTCACCGAAACAATGACCTCAGGTCAAGGTCATGGGTTAGAGTAGGGAGGTCATGTAAGATATCAATCGACACGTCTTGGCGATACAAGCACAATGACCGTAATTTCAGCCTTCTAGCTCAGTGCATTGCGATATAATGCGCAGAAATGTGCTAGTGATTTCAGGTGACCTCAGCTGACCTTGGTGGGGCCACTGAGCAAAAATGTCAGCGATAGCATTGCGAATAGCTTCCAACTACACGCCATAACGGTTGGAGGTCATTCCGAGAGCAAATATGTCACCAGGAAACATTTGTATATTTTTCCATAGGCCTATAATGGGTAAGCCATGGCCACGACCTGACCTCAGGTCAACGCTACGAAAAAACCGTGAAATACATATTATAGACCCTGATAAGATCATGACGTGATATAAGTTTGAAATCAATCGCCCGATTATTGTGGGAGTGATGCCACCTAGAACTCGGAGGGACGTTAGGTCACTTCGCCTGACCTGGTGACCTGACTTGAGATGACCCAGGGTCAAAAATTTCTGAGGATATGCGGAAAAGACCAATGAGCAGCCATGCGAGGTTTGGCCTTGCTAACCCGATTAGTATGGCGGCAAAGTAGGAAAAACCGCAGGGGGCAGATATCTACCCCCCCCCCCGGACGTGCGCGGGTTAATGTAGCAGTAGTCTTCTCGTCCACTCGTCTCCTCGTCGAGCATCAGCCAAGTTATCCCATAGTGTAATAAGCGCGTCTTCTCGTCGAACATCAGCCTAGTTATCCCATATTGTAACGAGCACGCCACCTTGTCGAATATCAGCCAAGTTATCCGATAGAGTAACGAGCATTTTCATCACACGATGGCTGAGCTCTGTCGTGAGACAAAGCGCGGCGGCAGTGTGTGGGCGGACCGTGTTGGTAGCGTGCCTGCATGGTCGCCGCCGCACCTCTGAGGCTGGGGTTGGTGTGTGGGCGGACCGTGTGGTGTGTGGGCGGACCGTGTGGTGTGTGGGCGGACCGTGTGGTGTGTGGGCGGACCGTGTGGTGTGTGGGCGGACCGTGTGGGCGGACCGTGTTGGTAGCGTGCCTGCATGGTCGCCGCCGCACCCTGAGGCTGGGGTTGGGTGTGGGCGGACCGTGTGGTGTGGGCGGACCGTGTGGTGTGTGGGCGGACCGTGTGTGTGTGGGCGGACCGTGTGGTGTGGGCGGACCTGTGGGCGGACCGTGTTGGTAGCGTGCCTGCATGGTCGCCGCCGCACCTCTGAGGCTGGGGTTGGTGTGGGCGGACCGTGTGGTGTGTGGGCGGACCGTGTGGTGTGTGGGCGGACCGTGTGGTGTGTGGGCGGACCGTGTGGGCGGACCGTGTTGGTAGCGTGCCTGCATGGTCGCAGCCGCACCTCTGAGGCTGGGGTTGGTGTGTGGGCGGACCTGTGGTGTGTGGGCGGACCTGTGGTGTGTGGGCGGACCGTGTGGTGTGTGGGCGGACCGTGTGGTGTGTGGGCGGACCGTGTGGGCGGACCGTGTTGGTAGCGTGCCTGCATGGTCGCCGCCGCACCTCTGAGGCTGGGGTTGGTGTGTGGGCGGACCGTGTGGTGTGTGGGCGGACCGTGTGGTGTGTGGGCGGACCGTGTGGTGTGTGGGCGGACCGTGTGGTGTGTGGGCGGACCGTGTGGTGTGTGGGCGGACCGTGTGGTGTGTGGGCGGACCGTGTGGTGTGTGGGCGGACCGTGTGGTGTGTGGGCGGACCGTGTGGTGTGTGGGCGGACCGTGTGGGCGGACCGTGTTGGTAGCGTGCCTGCATGGTCGCCGCCGCACCTCTGAGGCTGGGGTTGGCGCGGCTGGCCGACGGCTCGACCGGCTGGCTGGCCGGGCCGGAAGGCAGCTGAGCCGGCGCAGCGGGCTTCGGCAGCCGCCGCGGGAAGCCGAACATGATGATGCCGTTCAGCACCAGCATCCCAGATACGATGAACATGCCTGCCGAGCAGATGCAGGCGGTCCGGAACGAGACGAGGTAAGGCGATACTACGGCAGACCATATTTGAAGACATCTTCGTCGGGGAGGGGGCGAGACGACGCCAACACGCACGAAAAAAGGAAAACTTTGTCGGGATAGGTCAATTGCATTCTTAAGTAATGATTAAACATGCGGATCACTGGGGGAATTTCCTGGGTTAGCTAGAGTTAGCATGCTACAATAGGCCTTATACTACCGGGTCATATTGTATTGCATTATGGTGTGATATGATGAAGCGGTATGAGGGCGTAACATGGTGTATAATGTTTGCGGATTGGCGGCGCGATGTGATGACGTGACAGTCCAATGCAATACGTTGATCTGGTATGATTACTTGTCATAGTGGTGTGCTAGAACTGCATGCTACGGTGTGACACGGTACTGCGATATATTGTGATATTGTGTGATAGGATGGTGGGGTATGATGATACTGCGTGGTGGTGCGGTATTATCATATGATGCGATTATGTGACATGATGTGATCGAATTTGCTCATGGTATTATGCAATTTGGTGGGAATGTGATATGACATTACGTGATATGATGGTATTACATGGCATACCTAATGGCACTCCATGGTATGGTGGTCAGATACGGTGTGAAATGGCGCGTTGTTCGAAAGCGATATGGTGAGGCAATGTCGAGATGTGATGTGGTGGTACGTGGCGTGATATAGTGTTATGATGTGGTGGCGTGATGTGGTGGTGCGATATGGTGGTATGATGCGGTGGTATGATGTGGTGGCGCGATATGGTGGAATGATGTCGTGGCATGATGTGATGGCGCGATATGGTGGCATAATGTGGTAGCGTGATGTGGTGGCGTGATGTGGTGGCATGCTGTGGTGGTATGATGTGGTGGCGCGATATGGTGGAATGATGTCGTGGCATGATGTGGTGGCATGATGTGGTAGCGTGATGTGGTGGCGTGATGTGGTGGCGTGATGTGGTGGCATGCTGTGGCGGTATGATGTGGTGGCGCGATATGGTGGAATGATGTCGTGGCATGATGTGGTGGCATGATGTGGTAGCGTGATGTGGTGGCGTGATGTGGTGGCATGCTGTGGCGGTATGATGTGGTGGTATGATGTTGTGGCGTGATGTGGTGGTATGATGTGGTGGCATTCTGTGGTGGTATGATGTGGTGGTATGATGTTGTGGCGTGATGTGGTGGTATGATGTGGTGGCATTCTGTGGTGGTATGATGTGGTGGTATGATGTTGTGGCGTGATGTGGTGGTATGATGTGGTGACATGACACGGTGGCGTGATTTCATTATTGACGGCATGACGACGAGAGCAGATGAGGCAGTTGTACCGTAATGTTCAGACCCACGTCCACACATGCTCGACACAGTCCGATACTGCGAACGAATGGCCTTTCCGACAGACACCAGATGGTCCACCTGAGCACAAGCTCAGACTTCAGCACAGACATGGCATCACAGCTAACATGATAAGCATGCTGTTGTTGTCGCCATCCACACGGTTGCCGGTACGTACCGCGCTTATGGCCGCCATTGTGCTGTGACGACCATAGACGATCTGATACATAGACGATCTGATACATTGACGTACACTGGAAACTGGGAGCGGAACAAAAACGCAAACGCGAAGAGAAAGCGCATCAATGAATATGGTCTTAGTCAATGTTGTCTTCTTAACATTGTAGCTGATTTTGCATTATCAGTATGTTGTCATGCACTTTGTGTATTTCTATTCCAATTTGCTTCCTGGTACTACCAAGGTTTTTTTTTTTTTTTCTTTAGCAGAGGCCGAGTGCCATCCGCTAGAGATATGCTACGTTAAGGAAAGGGTTACGTTAATCCGGCTTATATGGCATCCGGTTATATCAATTAAGAAAGCGAAGAAAGATGAGACGCCGACAAGCAAGGAACGTGGCGTAAAGTCCGACACACATACATGGGTGAAACATACACAGACACACGTACATACACGACGCATAGAAGTACACTTGGAGGGTGGGCAGCATCGTAACCTGCGGAGAGGCTCCACTGCCCACCTGCGACCGAAAAAGCGAAGCAGAGGCCCGACGTCCAGGGCGAGTCGTGGGCGTCGGGCCCGACCTTGTGTGTGTAGGTATATGTTTTAGTTAAGGCTTGGAAAAACCTGAGAGGTGAAAAAAACCAAGCAGCTTGGAAAACCCGAAGGTGAAAAACCAAGCGCAATTTATAAGGAGAACCGTCCATTTTGGCCAAATTGGATCGGTCTGTGCCTACCTAGTGTGATTCAACCTATATGTATGTGTTTAGCGACGATGGAGATAGATGATAGCGTTTGACTTCAAATTACTTCCTCAAGTTTCGCGCCGTGCAAGTATGTGAATAGTATGTCAATGAGGTCCGGGTGCTTGTCACTGAGGAGGCTTGGTAGTGAAAGTGGAAGACGATTTTCCGCAATGTAGGTAAGAAGTGGGCGACGTTGTAGTTGGTAGGCTGGGCAAATAAGCAAGAAATGTTCCACAGTGTTACGAACACCACATGTTTGGCAGGGCGGAGCGCGGAGAGGTCGATGAAAGAGGAAATTATGCGTGAGATTCGTGTGCCCGAGTCGGAGTCGAGCAAGGTGGATCTCGTGTGATCGCGTGAGTTGTCTGGAAAAGGGCCATTTGGCGAGAAGGGGTTTAATGTGGTGCAAGTGAGTAGTGTTGTGATTCCAGCATGCCTGGAGATATGTGTTGAATAATCGGTTGGTGAGGGATAGAAGGTCACAGGGGGGGGGGGGGGACTGGGGGGTTGGGGGTGGTTGGGAGATCGATGGCTCGACGTGCGAGCTCATCTGCACGCTCGTTGCCCGGAATCCCCATGTGGCCAGGGATCCAGAGCAGTGTGAGGTGAAGGTGGACATGATGTGTGTGATAGAGTTCCCGGATAGCATGGAGTGTGGGGTGTGTGGTGTTGTGTATGGCTGCGAGAGCGTCGATGGAAGAACGTGAGTCGGTGCAGATGATGGTTGGTGTGGAGATGTGGTGTTGAATGATGTGGTGTAGACAGGCGTAGATTGCGACTAGTTCTGAGGTGTAAACCGAGTGGTGTGGTGTTAATTTTATTTGGCCAAAGCTGGGTCCACCGCACCAAGCAGCTCCCGTACCGTCGGTGGTACGGGAGCCGTCTGTGTAGAAGTATGTATGATGGGGGTGGGCGGCTTGATATTCGAAAAATATTTGTTGGGTTTCGATGGGGGAAAGTAATTTTTTGTTTTGGTGAAAGAGATATTCGAGCTTGGGATGATACATGTGCCAAAAGGGGAGAAGGGGAGGGAATTTGCCGAGGGTTACCTTGGGGAATTTGAGTGCGAGAGTAAGGACATGTTTCAAATGTATGCCAATGTTGTGTTTGTTCCTATTATAGGTACGTCTGAAGGGAGGTTTAGTGAGTGCGGGGGTGGCAGGGTGGTTGAGCTGCGTTGTTGTCCGAAAGTGGTATCTGACTAGTTGGAGTGTTCTGCGGTGTTGTAAACTGGGGAGGTGGGCCTCAGCCCGGAGACTAGTAATGGGTGTAGTGCGGTGTGCTCCGGTGATGAGGCGAAGAGCGTGATTTTGTATGCGTTCAAGTGTTGTGATGTGTGACGGAGATATATGATCGAAGATAAACGCATTGTATTCCAGGACGGAGCGAATCAGAGCGATACACATAGTGTTGAGGGTAGCCCTGTCTGCACCCCAGTCGCGACCGGAGATGCAGCGCAGGAGATTTAGCCGTTTTGCGCAGCGTTGTTTTAGATAAGCAATATGAGGGCCGAAACAAAGACTTTTGTCTAGTATGATGCCAAGATATGTGAATGTGGTTTGGAGAGGGATAATTTGTTCGCGATAGCGGAGCGGAGTAGTAGGTGGGATGTACGTGTGGAGCCGTGAGAAATGCATTGTGACGGATTTTGCGGGGGAGATTTGCAGTCCCCAAAGGGAGCACCAGGAATCAATTTGATTCATGGCGCGCTGCATAAGATAATTTGCTTTGTCTGCCGAAGGGTGCGTGCACCATATGGCCAGATCATCGGCGTAAATGGAGTATTTTAGGCAGGGGGCTATGTTGTGGAGGTCGGCGAGAGCATCGTTAATCATGATGAGAAAGAGGGTGGGGGATAGCACGCTGCCTTGTGGGACGCCCCGATCGAGTTTCTGGGGCCGAGAATGGATATTTCCGCAGCGGACGGTGAATGTTCTATCAGCGAGGAAGTTGGAGATAAATTTTGCCATTCTGCCTCGTATGCCAATACGATGTAATTTAATTTGGAGGGCCGAACTGTGTACTTTATTGAATGCGGATTTCAAGTCGAGAAAAAGTGCGACGGTTTCATATTTTTTCATGAAGCCGCGCTGTATCGAATCAACTAATTGGAAGAGGTTGTCGGCGGTGCTGTGTCTGGGTCGGAATCCGCTTTGAAAGAGGGAGAGAATGTTGTTGTTTTCGAGGTGTACTCTGATTCGACCATTGACCATGCGCTCAAAGATTTTAGAGGCACAACTAGTGAGAGAGATAGGTCGATAGCTAGAGGGAAGGTCGCGAGGTTTGCGAGGTTTAGCGATAGGAATGATAGTGCTAGTAGACCAGGAAGGGGGAAAAGTGCCGTCAGTCCATAATTGATTTAGTGCTGAGAGGAGATTTTCTTTTCCGGCGTCGGATAGATTTTGGAAGAAGGGGTATGCCAATTGGTCAGGGCCAGGGGAAGTGTTGGTTACTTTGGAAAGGGATAAGGTTAGCTCATAGGGAGTAAATGGGGCATTATATGATTCAGTGTTGTCCGAGGTAAAGTTGCAGGTGGCGAGAGTGGTTCGTAAGAAGTCGGTGGTGTGTTGTGAATATTGTGCGTTTGAGGAGATGTCAGCATAATAGGTGGCAAAGTGTTCCGCGACGTCTGAGGGTTCTGTGATGTTGCGATGATTAATTGTCAGTTGTGGGAATCCGCGGTGTGGGGATCTGCCATTTGTGAAAGAGCGAATTTTGGACCAAATTTGGCCGATGGGGGTAAATCGATTGAACGAGTTTGAGTAAAGCTGCCAGCTGTGTTTTTTGGCCGCTAGGATAGTCTGCTGGCAACGTTTTTTTAGCCTCGCGGGCTTCTAACATGTTTTGTGGGGTAAGGTTTTTTCGAAATTTGCGCTCAGCCCGCCGTCGCCGAGCGACGGCGCGTTGACACTCGTCGTTCCACCACGGCACGTGGTGACGACCGGGGGGGCGACGAGTGTGGGGGACATGATTTTCTGCCGCGAGTAGTATGGTGTCAAGAAGGGCTGATATTGGGGGGTGTGAATGCGGAGGAAAGACGGTGTCAATTTCTTGTGAAAAAGTTAGCCATTTCGCTTTGCGAACATTCCAGCGGGGTAGAAATAAATAATATCTAGCTTGGGCTGAGCGTTCAAGAATGGGAAAATGATGATATGAATGGGAAAATGACCGCTAAAGTGGGGATCGGGTTGAACATGCCAAGAGAAGAGAGGTGAAATAGAGGCTGTAGCCAAAGACAGGTCAATGGCGGATGGACGGAAAGGGGCGATGTCGGTGTTGTGTGTGGGTGTTTGGTCGTTTAAAAAGACCATGTTGTGGGTGTTCAGGAGAGTTTCGGTGTGATGTCCGCGAGGTGATGTGGAGTGGCAGCCCCAAGCCTGGTGATGGGCATTGAAGTCACCCAGTACCAGACAGGGGTGAGGAAGGAGGCCGAAAAGGTCGGTCACAGAAGATAAGGATAGTGTAAGAGAAGGTGAGAGGTAAAGAGAGAGTATAGTAAGCTCTAGTTGTGCAATTTGGACCGAAACAGCAATAAAATTTTGGTTATTAGCAATGTTGATCTGACGATGAAGGAGGGTGTCTGAGATAAATAAAGCAACCCCGCCGCCGCGGGGTGTAGAATTTACGTTGTTGGTATAGAGAGAATAGCCATAGATGTTAAAATTATATGGGTCGTTGTCGCGCCATCGGGTCTCCTGAACGGCGGCTACCAATGGTTTATTTTTGATAATATATTCCTTGAATTCTGCCCAATGGGATATGAGTGACCTCGTATTCCATTGGAGCAAGAATTCAGTGGTGGGTGTCTGCATTATTGGTTGTGATCACGCTCCCGCAGCCGCGTGTGTGGCGGTGATGGTGAGGCAGAGTCGTCTGATTCATATTCAGACGACTCTGGTGTGGCTGTCTGCTCTGGGTCCCTGGGGGGTTCCTGAGCATGCGGAGGGGGGTCAGGACTGTCCTGAGAGGACTGCGATGGGCAGGTGGAGGGAGATGGGAGGACCTGAGGGGAGGTCGCCGGGGTGGCCTGAGCCCGAGAGGGTGGCTGGGTGGAGGGGGTGCTGGGGTGGTCCTGGAGGGGCGGTGCAGAGGGGGCCTGATCCCGTGGGGGCATGGCGGCCGATCTACTCCGGGGGGGCCTGGAGGCGGATGATCCAGCGGCGAGAGCAGGGCGTGAGTCCGGTGTGGGATTGGGGTGGTTGAGCGGGTGCTCGTTGCGCGTGGGCGCACGGGTCAGCGGGCGGACGGCCGCCTCGGCCGAGGTCGGCCAGAGGGGCTGAAGATGCGGTTGACCCGGAGATATTGGCAACACACATTGCTGCGTATGCTTTTCTCCACTCGGTCAGATTTTGATTCATTCATGCTTTCACAATTCCTTCGTCAATTTACACACGCATGGATTCATTCCTCCATGCACCCACGCGTACACAAAAAAAGTCATATGTGTGTGGGAGGAGGGGAAAAGGTCCCTCGCATTATGAGCGGTGACATCAACGGAAGCATGCAGTTTAACAACCGAGTGAGAGGAACGGCTCGGTGGTATAATGATCCATCATCAAACTGTAGTTGGAATAGTTCGTTGTCAAATCAGGTCTTCGATTAATTGAAACGACGGATTCAATTCAATACATGGTGAAATGCCAGGCAGATCGATGCGAAATTTCAAACTCTGTGTGAAATTTCAGTGAGACGTTTTGGAAACGATGAGTAATAAAGGCACACATTTCCGAAACGGGATATGTGCAGGCAGGGAAATGCCGCACAAGCGGTCATTTTAAGTGTGAACTCCATTTCACTCACACCCAATTTCACACCGAAATCACATAGTTATGTACAGGCTTGCATCCTTCACATTGCATTGGAATATAACTGGAGCAGTGTGTAGCAGTATCAGAGGGAGACCGGTGGGTCTGGCACAGCGGTGGGCGTTCTCAGCAGCCCAGTGAGGCCTGCTGCAGACACTGCGCCGTATTATTTGCTATGCAAGGATGCAGGAGAAGGCTATTGCCCACCGTAACGTATGACGACCATTCAAGGTCGACAGGTACACAGCGATCAGATGGAGCGCGATGTGGGGCCGTCAGCACTCCGGACTGGCTCAGGGGATAGTCGGACGGCAAATGTGGCACAGACCCGGTCAACCCTCCGCCGTCCCGGGGCCCGAGGAGTGGACCTGAGCCAGCGCTCCGCCGTCCCCACGTCTGTGGCGGGGACCTGAGCCGACTCTCCGCCGTCCCCACGTCTGTGGCGGGGACCTGAGCCGACTCTCCGCCGTCCCCACGTCTGTGGCGGAGACCTGAGCCGACTCTCCGCCGTCCCCAGGTCTGTGACGGAGACCTGAGCCGACTCTCCGCCGTCCCCAGGTCTGTGGCGGAGACTTGAGCCGACTCCTCGCCGTCCCCAGGTCTGTGGTGGGGACCTGAGCCGACTCCTCGCCGTCCCCAGGTCTGTGGCGGGGGCCTGAGCCGACTCTCCGCCGTCCCCAGGTCTGTGGCGGGGACCTGAGCCGACTCTCCGCCGTCCCCACGTCTGTGGCGGGGACCTGAGCCGACTCTCCGCCGTCCCCACGTCTGTGGCGGGGACCTGAGCCGACTCTCCGCCGTCCCCCAGGTCTGTGGCGGGGGCCTGAGCCGACTCTCCGCCGTCCCCAGGTCTGTGGCGGGGACCTGAGCCGACTCTCCGCCGTCCCCCAGGTCTGTGGCGGGGACCTGAGCCGACTCTCCGCTGTCCTCCAGGTCTGTGGCGGGGGCCTGAGCCGACTCTCCGCCGTCCCCAGGTCTGTGCGGGGACCTGAGCCGACTCTCCGCCGTCCCCCAGGTCTGTGGCGGGGGCCTGAGCCGACTCTCCGCCGTCCCCACGTCTGTGGCGGGGACCTGAGCCGACTCTCCGCCGTCCCCACGTCTGTGGCGGAGACCTGAGCCGACTCTCCGCCGTCACCAGGTCTGTGGCGGGGACCTGAGCCGACTCTCCGCCGTCCTGCTGGCCGGTGCTGGAGGTGACGTCGTCATGTTCTCTGGACAGACTGATCGACTCAACATCCGTGACCTGATCGCGACACTCGAGATAGAGAGAGAGAGAGAGAGAGAGAGAGAGCGAAGAAGTGCGGCCGTCAGACGTCACCGAGCACCGGAACATCCTCCTCCGACCTTCCCGCGACCTAGAGCGATGGCCGAGTCGGCGGCTCAGGTGGCAGCACCGTCGCGGAGGAGCGCCGAGAAGTGCCGAGCCGACGCTGGGTCAGCACCATCCGACCCTGGCTGACCCTGGCTGACCACTTGCGGCCTCTACATGCCGCCGTGTGTACTACTGCGGCACAGTGTGGTGCCGCGCGGTGTGCGCGCTGTCGCGTTCTCACGAGCTGAACAAGTGCCGCAAAAGCCGCCACAAGGAGGGAGGCACGTGTCCTTCGTCCCAGCATCTGTGAAATTGATTGGAGGAATCAAGTGGTCTTTGCAATGGTCAAAGTTGGCTCGAAAACCATTGTATCCATTGTACACCCATAGGCCCAATGGCTAAGCTTCGGTCTGCATGGGAGTGGGTGGGACAAATCAATAACTGAAGGGGCGGTGGCCCCCTCAGCGTATACAAAGTGACACTCCTCCGCTCTAGTAATTAGCACTGGATGCCACACGAAGGGCTCTCGAGTGAGAAAGATTACCTCCTAGCTGACCCCACCGGCAGTGTTCTCATGTTCGTTTATGCTTCCAAACTGCCGGTAACAAGCTGCACGTGAATCCGTGTCGTGCGGTTATTCCCACCCCACCGTGCCGTGCGGGCCTTCGCACCGTTCGTGACAGACAAATGCCATTCAGACCACGACTCGGCAACTGACGGCGATTGCTGACAGAAACACGTTCACCGCGTCTGCGCCGTTGTCGCTGATGAGCCGATGGCGGAGGCCGGATCACGTGACAGGACGCGTCACACGAGACACGACCACGAAGCCCGTCACACAGCGTGATTATCCGTCACGAGACGGCCTACCGTAACAGCGTGTCGGCATCACGCGGCTCCGCCACACCAACCAGGCGCAACCATAGTCGATAGTCGTACACTGTAGAGTGACAGGTTGTGAAAAGTACACCACAGAAACGCTATGTCAGGCTGGGCCGGTCCATTGTCATGGCTGCCACGATCCCAGAGCACGATACATGACCATGGTGGAGGGCATAGGGCTAGAAAAAACGGAAGAAGTGCTAAGTGATGAGCTGAGGAGCAAGGATGACCATGAACGAATCTCTTGTGTGGAATAAGTCAGTAGTGTTAAATATACATAATTTAACCAGTGATCAAAGCAAATCAATGTATTCGCACGGGACAAGTCGTCGCCAGGTGACGAACTTGTTTGGAGTTGGTCTGAGGCATGGGTCACCGTGTCTCTTATTGCAAAACCTGTAATACCGGATTGCAGTTTTCCTGTCGAGTATTGTAGAGGTAATTGAACGCTTCTCCTCAAGATTTTTGGATTTCGGACGGGACTGAATTTTCCCATGTAATGCCTTACGCCCTCACGGCGATCACACCAATCGGTGTTGGCCGCACTTGACATTGGCACAGGCCGGCCAAGCAGGACGGATCCCAGCGTGGCTCAAGCACGCAGTCTCGGTCACACACAGACACATAGACACACAGACAACGGACACACGGACACACGGACACACAGACACATGGACACACGGACACATGGACACACAGACACATGGACACACGGACACATGGACACACGGACACATGGACACACGGACACACAGACACACGGACACATGGACACATGGACACACGGACACATGGACACACAGACACACGGACACACGGACACATGGACACACGGACACACAGACACACGGACACACGGACACATGGACACACAGACACACGGTCACATGGACACACGGACACATGGACACACTGACACACGGACACACAGACACACAGACAACGGACACACGGACACATGGACACACAGACACACGGACACATGGACACACGGACACACAGACAACGGACACACGGACACATGGACACACAGACACACGGACACACGGACACACGGACACTTGGACACACGGACACACAGACACACAGACACACGGACACACGGACACATGGACACACAGACACACGGACACACGGACACATGGACACACGGACATACAGACAACGGACACACGGACACATGGACACACATACACACGGATACACGGACACACGGACACATGGACACATGGACACACGGACACATGGACACACATACACACGGACACACGGACACACGGACACATGGACACACATACACACAGACACACGGACACATGTACACACGGACACACGGACACACAGACACACGGACACACGGACACACAGACAACGGACACACGGACACATGGACACACATACACACGGACACACAGGGACACACAGACACATGGACACACGGACACATGGACACACGGACACACTGACACACATACACACGGACACATGGACACACGGACACATGTACACATGGACACACAGACACACGGACACATGGACACACAGACACACAGACACACGGACACACGGACACACAGACACACGGACACATGGACACACGGACACACGGACACACGGACACATGGACACACGGACACATGGACACACGGACACATGGACACATGGACACACATACACATGGACACACGGACACATGGACACACGGACACACGGACACACAGACACACGGACACACGGACACATGGACACACAGACACACGGACACACGGACATACGGACACATGGATACACGGACACACAGACACACGGACACACGAACACATGGACACACGGACACACGGACACACGGACACATGGACACACGGACACATGGACACACAGACACACGGACACACGGACACACGGACACATGGACACACATACACACGGACAAACGGACACATGGATACACGGACACACGGACACACGGACACACGGACACACGGACACATGGACACACAGACACACGGACACACGGACACATGGACACACGGACACACAGACACACGGACACACGGACACATGGACACACATACACACAGACACACAGACACACGGACACATGGATACACGGACACACAGACACACAGACACACGGACACATGGATACACGGACACACAGACACACGGACACACGGACACACGGACACATGGACACACGGACACATGGACACACGGACACACGGACACACGGACACACAGACACACAGACAACGGACACACGGACACACGGACACACGGACACACGGACACACGGACACACGGACACACGGACACATGGACACACGGACACATGGACACACGGACACACTGACACACGGACACACGGATACACAGACAACGGACACACGGACACATGGACACACAGACATACGGACACACAGACACATGGACACACGGATACATGGACACACAAACACACAGACACACGGACACACGGACACACGGACACATGGACACACAGACACACGGACACATGGACACATGGACACACGGACACATGGATACATGGACACACGGACACATGGACACACAGACACACAGACACACGGACACACTGACACACGGACACACGGACACATGGACACATGGACACACATACACATGGACACACGGATACATGGACACATGGACACACGGACACATGGACACACAGACACATGGACACATGGACACATGGACACACAGACACACGGACACACGGATACATGGACACACATACACACGGACACATGGACACACAGACACATGGACACACGGACACATGGACACACGGACACACTGACACACAGACACACGGACACATGGACACACGGACACATGGACACATGGACACACAGACACATGGACACACGGACACATGGACACACGGACACACAGACACACGGACACACGGACACATGGACACACAGACACACGGACACACGGACACACGGACACATGGACACACTGACACACAGACACACGGACACACGGACACATGGACACACTGACACACAGACACACGGACACATGGACACATGGACACACGGACACATGGACACACGGACACATGGACACACGGACACATGGACACACGGACACACGGACACATGGACACATGGACACACGGACACATGGACACACGGACACATGGACACACGGACACATGGACACACAGACACACGGACACATGGACACACAGACACACGGACACACGGACACATGGACACACAGACACACGGACACATGGACACACGGACACATGGACACACGGACACATGGACACACCGACACACGGACACACAGACACACGGACACACGGACACATGGACACACACACACACACAAGTCAGTCGGGTCAGTTTGAATATCACAGACCAAGTGAAGGCACATGTGTGATGGCAATGCAGCACGCAGACACCATAATATTTCGAGTTTCTCTACATGTATGGTATGCAGGAGCAGACAATTTCATAGCACGGGTTGTTCATACCGGCACCAAGAGCTAAGATAGTCGATAAAGAAAGCATTATCTTGAGGAAACGACAGCAGAATACTGAGATACCACAACTTAGTTAGCATTTGGTACCCTGAAAATAGTTTCAGGAACGATTGCGCCTGGGATAGAAATAACGTTCACATTTAGATGATTGATGATTGGATTGCAATCCTATCCACAAATAATATTGCAAATTGGATTTCAGTTATTGTTAAAAGCATTTTGCAGAATGAAACCCCAAAACGAGCGCTCGTTTTAAAGCTCCTAAGCGTCTCAGAGGCAGCTTCCGGTCCAATTTCAAATTCGGAAAATATTGAGTGGAAAATACCGCATGGCGGCAGCTGTGCACAGCTTTCGACCGCAAGGAATTCATTACCTTATAGCTCAACTCACCCACAACATGCTCACATCGTCGTGGAAGTCTGCGAAACTCGTGATAAATTGCATGGGGGAAGAAAAGCCACCTCGAAATCCTATCTCTGCACGAAGACTGCGAGCACTTGGGAAGAAAAAAAAGAAAAAACTGGTGAAAATTACAATTTAAACGGCAAGTCTAGCTATGAATATAAGAGCAGGATTTGAAATGTTGCAAGAAAACAAGCCACTACGGTCGAAATGTGACTTTCGGGTCGCGTCGGATCAGATTGAGTCGGATCAGATTGAGTCGGATCAGATTGAGTCGGATCAGATTGGGTCGGATCAGACCAGGTCAGGTCAGATCAGATTGAGTCGGATCAGATTGGGTCGGATCAGACCAGATCAGGTCAGATCAGGTTAGGCAGGTCAGGTAAGTCATGCAGGTCAGGTCAGGTCAGATCGGTTAGGTTCGGGTCGGGTCGGGTCGGGTCGGATCGGGTTGGGTCGGGTTGGCTCGGGTCAGGTCGGGTCGAGACGGGTTATTCACGTCAGCCTTTCCATACGTGCACGAGAGTAGACTTGCTCGGGCTTCGCCATACCTTATCAACAATGTACATTCAGAGAAAGTAAACGGTGGCCAGACCGCCAGACCACACCACCACCGTCAGACCCCCAGACCGTCAGACCACACCACCATCGCCAGACCGCCAAACCACACCACCACCGCCAGATCCCCAGACCGCCAGACCACAGCATCATCGCCAGACCGCCAGACCACACCACCACCACCAGACCGTCAGACCACACCACCATCGCCAGACCGCCAGACCACACCACCACCGCCAGACCGCCAGACCACACCACCACCACCACCACCAGACCGCCAGACGGCCAGACCACACCACCACCGCCAGATCGCCAGACCACACCACCACCACCAGACCGCCAGCCCACACTACCACCACCACCAGACCGCCAGCCCACACCACCACCACCACCACCACCACCACCAGACCGTCAGACCACACCACCACCACCACCAGACCGTCAGACCACACCACCACCACCAGACCGTCAGCCCACACCACCACCACCACCAGACCGTCAGACCACACCACCACCACCAGACCGTCAGACCACACCACCACCACCAGACCGTCAGACCACACCACCACCACTACCAGACCGTCAGCCCACACCACCACCACCAGACCGTCAGACCACACCACCACCACCACCAGACCCCCAGACCACACCACCCCGCCAGATCGTCAGACCACACCACCACCACCACCACCAGACCGTCAGACCACACCACCACCACCACCACCAGACCGTCAGACCACACCACCACCGACAGATCGTCAGACCACACCACCACCACCAGACCGTCAGACCACACCACCACCACCACCAGACCCCCAGACCACACCACCACCGCCAGATCGTCAGACCACACCACCACCACCACCAGACCGTCAGACCACACCACCACCACCACCAGACCCCCAGACCACACCACCACCGCCAGATCGTCAGACCACACCACCACCACCAGACCGCCAGACCACACCACCACCACCACCAGACCGTCAGCCCACACCACCACCACCACCAGACCGTCAGCCCACACCACCACCACCACCAGACCGCCAGCCCACACCACCACCACCACCAGACCCCCAGACCACACCACCACCACCAGACCGTCAGACTACACCACCATCGCCAGACCGCCAGACCACACCACCACCACCAGACCGTCAGACCACACCACAAACGTCAGACCACACCACCACCACCACCAGACCGTCAGCCCACACCACCACCACCACCAGACCCCCCAGACCACACCACCACCGCCAGATCGTCAGACCACACCACCACCACCACCAGACCGTCAGCCCACACCACCACCACCACCAGACCGTCAGCCCACACCACCACCACCACCAGACCGTCAGACCACACCACCACCACCAGACCGTCAACCAGACGCACCACACCACCACCACCAGACCGTCAGACCACACCACCACCACCATCACCAGACCGTCAGCCCACACCACCACCACCACCAGACCGTCAGCCCACACCACCACCACCACCAGACCGTCAGACCACACCACCACCACCACCACACCACCACCACCAGACCGTCAGACCACACCACCACCACCAGACCGTCAGACACACACCACCACCACCAGACCGTCAGACCACACCACCACCACCAGACCGTCAGACCACACCACCACCACCAGACCGTCAGACCACACCACCACCACCACCAGACCGTCAGCCCACACCACCACCACCACCAGACCGTCACCACCACCACCACCAGACCGTCAGACCACACCACCACCACCACCAGACCGTCAGACCACACCACCACCACCACCAGACCGTCAGACCACACCACCACCACCACCAGACCGTCAGCCCACACCACCACCCCACCAGCCGTAACCACCACCACCACCACCAGACCGTCAGACCACCCACCACCACCACCAGACCGTCAGACCACACCACCACCACCACCAGACCGTCAGACCACACCACCACCACCACCAGACCGTCAGACCACACCACCACCACCAGACCGTCAGACCACCCACCACCACCACCAGACCGTCAGACCCACCACCACCACCACCAGACCGTCAGACCACACCACCACCACCACCACCAGACCGTCAGCCACACCACCACCACCACCAGACCGTCACCCACCCCCCACCAGACCGTCAGACCACACCACCACCACCACCACCAGACCGTCAGCCCACACCACCACCACCACCAGACCGTCAGACCACACCACCACCACCACCAGACCGTCAGACCACACCACCACCACCAGACCGTCAGACCACACCACCACCACCACCAGACCGTCACCACCAGCCCACACCACCACCACCACCAGACCGTCAGACCACACCACCACCACCACCAGACCGTCAGACCACACCACCACCACCAGACCACCACCAGACCAGCCCACCACCACCACCACCAGACCGTCAGCCCACACCACCACCACCACCAGACCGTCAACCACACCACCACCACCACCAGACCGTCAGACCACACCACCACCACCAGACCGTCAGACCACACCACCACCACCACCAGACCGTCAGACCACACCACCACCACCACCAGACCGTCAGCCCCCCCCAGACCGTCAGACCACCACCACCACCACCAGACCGGTCAGCCACACACCCACCACCAGACCGTCAGACCACACCACCACCACCACCAGACCGTCAGACCACACCACCACCACCAGACCGTCAGACCACACCACCACCACCACCAGACCGTCAGCCCACCACCACCACCACCAGACCACACCACCACCACCACCAGACCGTCAGACCACACCACCACCACCACCAGACCGTCAGACCACACCACCACCACCACCAGACCGTCAGACCACACCACCACCACCACCAGACCGTCAGACCACACCACCACCACCACCAGACCGTCAGCCCACACCACCACCACCACCAGACCGTCAGACCCACACCACCACCACCACCAGACCGTCAGACCACACCACCACCACCAGACCGTCAGACCACACCACCACCACCACCAGACCGTCAGCCCACACCACCACCACCACCAGACCGTCAGCCCACACCACCACCACCACCAGACCGTCAGACCACACCACCACCACCACCAGACCGTCAGACCACACCACCACCACCAGACCGTCAGACCACACCACCACCACCACCAGACCGTCAGACTGCCGGACCACAGGTTCACTGTGATTGCGTGACAATGACCTTGCGTGCCGTGAAGTGACGTGCCGTGGCTAGGCATGTCGTGACGTGCCGTGGCTAGGCATGTCGTGACGTGCCATGACTAGGCATGCCGTGACGTGCCGTAACTAGGCATGCCGTGACGTGCCGTAATTAGGCATGCCGTGACGTGTCGTGACTAGGCATGTCGTGACGTGCCGTAATTAGGCATGCCGTGACGTGTCGTGACTAGGCATGTCGTGACGTGCCGTGACTAGGCATGCCGTGACGTGTCGTGACTAGGCATGCCGTGACGTGTCGTGACTAGGCATGTCGTGACGTGCCGTGACTAGGCATGCCGTGACGTGCCGTAATTAGGCATGCCGTGACGTGTCGTGACTAGGCATGTCGTGACGTGCCATGACTAGGCATGTCGTGACGTGCCGTGACTAGGCATGTCGTGACGTGCCGTAATTAGGCATGCCGTGACGTGTCGTGACTAGGCATGTCGTGACGTGTCGTGACTAGGCATGCCGTGACGTGTCGTGACTAGGCATGCCGTGACGTGCCGTGACTAGGCATGCCGTGACGTGCCGTGACTAGGCATGCCGTGACGTGCCGTAATTAGGCATGCCGTGACGTGTCGTGACTAGGCATGTCGCGACGTGCCGTGACTAGGCATGTCGTAACGATGCTGACAGCTGACCCACAGGGATGCGATCCTCACACTATGCTTACGGCCACCTCATCTTTCACGCTGTCGCTACGCGTGCGGAGCAGCTACAGTTTTCTGAAACATGTAGGCCGACTTGACCGCAGACCGCATGACGTCTCTTAAAGGCTAGCTGCAAGCATCGTCATGCACTTCTGCCGCACTTTCTTTCCCAGCCTCGTATACGACTAGACTGGCGTGATCATGCGCAACTGGACAGACTAGGACATTTTAACCGCCGGCCACAGATTGTGCCCTCCTGACTATTTCCGGGTCCATGGTTTGATCTAAAATAAAATCACAATTTTCACGGCTCTCCGTGGATCGCATGGCAAGTGCGAATTTGGCAACCGTGAAGGACAAATTATTCACCTGGAGTCGGTCAGCTCAGCTGGGAAGATTGAAAATTTTAAACAACAAATATCAGTCCATAGGATGCACATGGAGATGTGCTTTCAATCCTGGATAACTTGCCAAAAAATCATGTAGCTTGATTCAAACCCCACACAGAAAATGCTTTTTAACTCAGATCATAGCAGATCACGGGGAAGCGGGGTAATTTATACTTTGGCTGAGCAAGTCAAAATGGAGAATTTCGATACTCCCGGTACATGGGTACAAACTTTACCACATCGCAGATATTGCGCAATACATTCCGCCTCATTACCAGAAAGCATCACCAGATTGAGAAGAGAGCAAAATTTCCATGTGACAACCATTGATGGAGTTATTGGTGGGTAGGACTTCCGTATCGAAGCCTTGTGGAACTTCCTAGAACCCAATAGAGGCTGTTTCATTTCATTTCATTTCATTTCACTGGCGTCACTTTGCAACAGCATTGCGTGCTTTTCCCATTTCTTACGTATACACAAGACGCGATAAATAAACATCAGTTGTCGCTATGGCATCACCTAGGATAGCATTAAATCTGCTTTGCCCTAAGAAGCCTATCCCTAATCATGCTTTGTCCTAATAAGCCTCTGTGCAGTTTTGAACGGTAATTAATGTTTTCATGTCGCTGCCAGCAGTAGTAAAAGTGCAGTCGCAGAGAGTGATGGAGGCAACAGTTGGTCCCAGCCGGTCGCGGCTTAAACTGTCGGCAGGTCGCCCGGCAAATCATGACAAATTGAGCACTGGTGTGCGAAATGAGGTCGTGCCCTCGGATGTCTCCGGAATGCTGAAATCAGAGTAAATATCTTGTGCCTGCACAAAATCCTGTGCCTCCACCGATCAACCACATTGACCAATTGAAGTCACCAGCAAAATACCTGTATCAAGAATGAATTAATTAATTATTAATTCATTCATTCATGATTGATCCATGGTTAATCCATTCATTGAATGAATGAGTAAGTGAATTCGTCATCAATCAATAGAAGAATGCACAAAAACGCAACAAATCGGCAGCCAGTTCATCCACAAGCTGTGTGAAGTGTCCGGCCGGCACTGACCAAGCCACCAGGCGCCGATCCAGCGGGGGTCTCTGGTGGTGATGCTGGGCGTCTCGTTAGGGTAGACGTAGATGGAGGTGCACAGCGAGCCCAGCACGAACCCGAACACCGGGCCAAATATCCGCATGCCGATGATGAACGCTGTGGGACAGGTGTCATACTTGTCATGGCAACTCAGAACGCTGTGGGACAGGTGTCATACTTGTCATGGCAACTCAGAACGCTGTGGGACAGGTGTCATACTTGTCATGGTAACTCAGAACGCTGTGGGACAGGTGTCATACTTGTCATGGCAACTCAGAACGCTGTGGGACAGGTGTCATACTTGTCATGGCAACTCAGAACGCTGTGGGACAGGTGTTTTGTCATGGCAACTCAGAGAACTTCGTGTCTTTCACTGCTTGGTGTTGTGACGCTGTGGGACAGGTGTCATACTTTCACGGCAACTCAGAATATGAAAGCTAATGTATTGATGGAGTGGAAGAGTAAGCTAATGTATTGATGGAGTGGAAGAGTAAGCTATTACACGTGATGGGGTGCGGATAGGTGGAAACAAACATCTGACGTAGTGATCCTTTGCAATTTGGGATATAACTGATGTGCTCCGATGAAAAAAAACGTGTTTTACTTGTGTGTAATCAGTCCACGACGAACGCTAAGCACGGCACGGGTTCTGTTCCCTGCAACAGCCACCTGCTTAGCGTACCGGCTAAAGAATGAACATTCTTATGCTTTGTCAGTCGCAGAAATTGGTCATAAAATTCGTGTCTAACCACATAGTTTGCTTAGCAATTACTTGCAGAGAAGAGCACCGTGTGGTTGTAGAATATTGCACACAACGAACACATGGGAGGAAGGATCATGTCACAGTGAGATACCAAGCGATGGTCAATGACCATGGCGGCCTTGCATGCAGCGGCAATGGCATGCGTATACCCCCTCGCTCTTTTGGCTCTTCCTCTTTCTTTTCCTGCCCATCTTTCGCCCTTGTCAATATCCTCCCACCAGCATCCCCTCTTTCTCTCTCTCCCTCCCTTCCAAACAGAGCAGCAGAAGCGAAACATAGCTATTCCATGCCACCACCCCTGGTCGGCTGATAATGGAACTGCTGACGATAGTCAGTTCGGAACCACGACACGGGGCCACGGGGTTCCCCGAGTCGCCTCCACCCGCCGACGCTGTACCCAGAGCCGCCTCGACCCACCGACGGGATGTCCCGAGCCGCCTCGGCTGGTCATTCATAATGAGATACGAGATCCCGGTCATGTCTGATCCGAAGCCGGTCGCAATGGGGGGCCGGCGGCCTGCCCCGTCCGGCCGGGCGCCGTCCACCGGCTGGGGGCGACTCCAGGCGCGCTCCAGGCCGCTCCAGGCACGCTCCAGGCACGCTCCAGGCACGTTCAAGGCGCGCTTCAGGCACGCTCCAGGCGCGCTCCAGACACGCTCCAGACACGCTCCAGACACGCTCCAGACACGCTCCAGACACGCTCCAGGTGCGCTCCAGGCACGCTCCAGGCGCGCTCCAGACACGCTCCAGACGCGCTCCAGGCCGCTCCAGGCGCACTTCAGGCACGCTCCAGGCGCGCTCCGGGCGCACTCCAGGCACGCTCCAGGAACGCGCTAGGCGCGCTCCAGGCGCGCAGACACGTCCTTCGTCGGCCCATTCGGCTCGTCCATCCGGTCCCGCTGGCCACTGCTGGAAGCTGTACTGCCCGCCCGGTCCATCTCTGGGAAGAGTGTCGTCTGCCCTGGTCCACTGTTGGGATGAGTGTCGCCTGCCCTGGTCCACTGATGATGGGAGATGGGGAGCGTCGCCTGCCTCGGTCCACTGGTAGAGGAGGTGTCGCCTGTCCAGGTCCATTGGTGGTGGGAGAGGGGAGGGTCGTCCGCCCCCGTCCACTGCTGGGATGAGTGTCGCCTGCCCAGGACCACTGGTGAGGGGATGGGGGGGGGTCGCCTGCCCAGGTCCACTGGTGAGGGGAGACGGGAGTGTCGCCTGCCCTGGTCCACTGGTGAGGGGAGAAGGGGAGTGTCGCCTACCCAAGGCCACTATGAGGGCGGAGGGGGGTCGCCCCCCCAGGGCCACTGGTGAGGGGAGACGGGAGTGTCGCCTGCCCTGGTCCACTGGTGAGGGGAGAAGGGGAGTGTCGCCTACCCAAGGCCACTATGAGGGCGGAGGGGGAGTGTCGCCCGCCCAGGACCACTGGTGAGGGGAGAGGGGGCCTGCCCAGGTCCACTGGTGAGGGGAGAGGGGAAGTGTCGCCTGCCCTGGTCCACTGGTGATGGGAGAGGGGAGTGTCGCCTGCCCAGATCCACTGGTGAGGGGAGAGGGGAGTGTCGCCCGCCCAGGTCCACTGGTGAGGGGAGAGGGGAGTGTCGCCTGCCCAGATCCACTGGTGAGGGGAGAGGGGAGTGTCGCCCACCCTGGTCCACTGGTGAGGGGAGAGGGGAGTGTCGCTTGCCCAGATCCACTGGTGAGGGGAGAGGGGAGTGTCGCCTGCCCAGGTCCACTGGTGAGGGGAGAGGGGAGTGTCGCCTGCCCTGGTCCACTGGTGAGGGGAGAGGGGGAGTGTTGCCTGCCCTGGTCCACTGGTTAGGGGAGAGGGGAGTGTCGCCTGCCCTGGTCCACTGGTGAGGGGAGAGGGGGAGTGTTGCCTGCTCTGGTCAGCTGGTGAGGGGAGAGGGGGAGTGTCGCCTGCCCTGGTCCACTGGTTAGGGGAGAAGGGGAGTGTCGACCGCCCCTTGCGACTGGTGGGAGGAGTGCCACTTGCCAGGCTGACAGCCAGGTGCCGTCAGCTGGGTCCGGCAGCATGCCGCCTCGATGGCCGATAATGTGCACACTGCTCACTTCTGTTGTGACTGATAAAGCGTGTGAACATTTCGCTCCAGGCGGAATGTGCATAAACAAACATTTCCACGAATGCGTTGCAATGATTCTGAACATGAATTAGTGGCGGGAAGAATGGTTGTGAGTTACGCGATGTGCATGCAGCATTAGGCAGCAGCACGCCAGTCAGCATGGCCTGACCGGCCATGCTTTGGAGCGGCATGCAGCGCGGGTGTATTCTCTGAGGTGTGAATGTCGTCCAGCATTATCAAAGCATTAGTTTGGTTTGCTCCCCGGACATGTGATGAGTGGATGTGTTTCGGCCATCGTCGTTGAATGCCGCCATTTTGTCAAGCTGGTTCCTCCAAATTACATTCGTCTCTCCTATTTTGAAGCCTGAACACAGTCATGCCAAGGGGAACTCCAGAGAATCAACAGGTATCTTTCAGCACCTGACGACGACAGCATTGCATGCAATAGTGAGCAGAGCGTCCCTCACGGGCAAATGCTCCATAAATAATGAGGCAGCTGTCGTCATCGCGGAGAGCTCTCACCGAAATACATGGGCGACTCCTTGCTGCTGACGTTGTCATCCATGTAGGGGATGCCGAGGTTGAAGGCCATCGTCTGGCCGACGCCGACGCCGATGAGGCAGACGAAGAAGATGGCCAGCACGACCCGCTGGATCTCGGCGTAAGTGCTCAGCTTGACACTGTCCTCGCACCCGACCGGCTCGGCCGTCGCCCCGGGCGTCGTGTGCGGCCAGCGGCTGGCGTTGACTTGGTCGGCGAACAGCACGCGCTCGGTCACATTCTCGGCGGTGACCACGTCGGGGCGCGCGCAGAGCGTGGGGTGCGAGCTGCCGTTGCCGCCCGTGTGCAGCTCGTTCAGCGAGACGAGCCGGCCGCCGTACATGAAGTGCGGCATGGAGCACAGGAAGGCGCAGAGCGCGAACAGCGTGATGCCGCAGCCGATCCAGCGCGGCCGGTGGCCCTGGCCGCCGTAGTAGGTGAGCAGCAGGGCGCCGCTGATCTGGCCGATCTCGGTGGCGCTGAACAAGATGCCGGTAGTCTTCGACTGGAACTGGAACAGCTTCTCGATGGTGGTGAGCACGCTCACCACGTACGTGTAGTACATGCCCTGCAGCACGCACGTCACCACGAACACCAGCAGGAAGGTGCGCTGGCTGACGAGCGGCTGCAGGCAGGCGGGCGTGCAGCCGCCCCAGCCGAACAGCAGCCGCTCCGGCTCCGGCTCCGGCTCCACTGCCAGCTTGGTCGGGCTCACCGTGATGTGGTTGGCGGCCGGCTCGGCCAGCGGCTCAGCAGCCACGCTCTCCGTGCCCGACAGGTCCTCCGGCTCGGCCAGCGTGGCCAGCGACTCGAGGTGTGTGAACGGCGCCACCTCCATGGCTCCGCGATCGCCGCCCGCGCCCGCCGCCGGTCGATCTGAAGCGGAGGCGGAGGTCACATAGCAACACATCAGAAGGAGAGGACGTCACACCAGAGCGTCGTCACGGGGGGAGAGGTCACATCAGGGCTCCGTCGTGCAACAAGAGGTCACCTTAGAGCACGATCAGTGGGGGCAGAGGTTACGCAAAATCACATCAGAAGAAGAGGACGTCACACCAGAGCATCGTCAGGGAGGGAGAGGTCACGTCAAGGCTCCGTCGTGTAGGAAAAAGTCACTTCAGGACGCGATCAGTGCAGCAGAGGTCACATCAGAACACATCAGAAGAAGAGAACGTCACACCAGAGTATCGTCAAGGAGGGAGAGGTCACATCGATGCTCTGTCGTGTAGGAAGATGCCACTTCATGACGCGATCAGTGGAGACAGAGGTCACGTAGGAATACAGTCAGAAGATGTCGCATCAGAACATCGTCAGGGAGGAAGAGGTCACGCCAAACTCCGTTGTGCAGCCTGCATGAAGAAGTCACGTCAGGGTGCACTCGCTGGAGGTGAGGTGACGTCATGGCGCCATCAGTAGAGACAAAGGTCACATCAGAGCGCAGGGGGTCAAATTATAATTGTCACTCGCAATGTTTGATCATTGACGCGGATAGCTATTTTACATGCATGTATGTTTAGCTGTACATGCATATGTAATTGCAAAGGCGACACGCAAAAATATGTGTGTGAGTTTGTGTGCACACGTACATTGACGGGGTCTAGAGCCCCTCTGGATGTACCACTGACTTTATCACGAACATGAGCTTCTGGTAAAGTGGTTATCTCATGCAAAACATCCTATATTGTGAAACTCAGCAAGCGCTGGGTGTGAACGTGACCTCACTATGGCCAGTAAAAGGCAATGTGACGGCAGATTCCATCATGCCGTCGACCGTTTTAGGCGGACAGAACCGCTGAGCAGCTGTGAATGACCTGTGTCGCGGGTGCCGTGGGCTGGCTGGCCGTCCAGAGTGCGGGGTGGGCACATGTCGCGGAACACCACGCCATCCCTGTCTCGGCAGCAGTTCACAGAAGGGCGCCGGTCGCGCCGGATGTCATGAGTCAGGAGGTGGGCCCGGGGCACTGTCGGGGTATTCCAGGCCACCGACCAGGCCGTCGTCGGCCGGCTGTCAGGGCCATCGCAGGCGCCGAGAGGCAGAGGGAGCGCCACAGGGCGCGGCGATCCGGCCGCTCGCTGCTGAGGTTGCCCCGCCGCGCGCCTCTGCACCAGCTGACGTCACGGACCGCCGGCGGCTGACGGAACTGTCGGGCCCCGCTCTGACCCGTGCCGTCTCTCCACGGTCTGACCCGTCCAGCCCCAGCCCGGTCTGACCCGTGCCGTCCCACCACGGTCTGACCCACCCGGCACGGTCTGACCCGTGCCGCCCCAGCACGGTCTGACATAAAGACGTAAAGACATAAAAGATCAGTGCAACTATGAGCCACAAGGGCCCTTCTTGGTTGCACTCTGTACACTGAAACAGTTGTCCATCAAATGTGTTGATCAACTCTCCCTGGAATACAGAAAAACAAGCCCCCTATTCTTATAATGATTGTCTATGCTGTTCTTAAAGATGTTCAGTGTGTTGCTACTGACAATGGTTTCTGGCAGCTGGTTCCAGTGTTCTAGTACCCTGTTGGTGAAGAAGGACTGTCTTAACCTTGTCCTGCTGTGATTAACTTTAATTTTGAATTGATGACCTCTAATTGCATCATTTCTGTTAAATGCAAACAGTTCCCTGAGATAACCCTGTTCCTGACCATGAACAAATTTAAAGACCTCGATGAGATCTTCTCTCAGCCTTCTATATCTAAGTGAAAACATATTCAATTTCTTCAATCTTTCCTCATATGCCAGGTTGCCCATACCATTCACCATTTTTGTTGCCCTCTTTTGTACTCTCTCTAAAAGCCAACAATCTTTTTCATAACTAGGGGACCAAGCTTGGACACAATATTCCAGATGTGGCCTGACATATGCACAATAAAGCTTCCTGATGACTTCCTCACTTTTGTATGATACATTCCTATTTATTGCCCCAAGCATTCTTAGTGCCTTCTTCCTGGCTTCTTTGGTCTGTTCTGATGCCCCCAATTTTGTGTTAAAAATAACACCTAAGTCCTTCTCCTGCTGAGTCACAGATAGTACTTGGCCACCCATCAAGTATGGAGCCTTGATATGCTGCCTACCTACATGCATGATTTTGCACTTATCAAAATTAAATTTCATTTGCCATTTTTCGGACCACTTCACAAGCTCGTCTAAGTCTTTCTGCAGCAAGACCTGCTCATTGTGCCCTGTTATTGCCCTAAAGACCTTCAAATCATCTGCAAATTTCAAAACCTTACTGCTTAGGCCATTTTCAATGTTATTTACAAACATAATGAACAGTAGTGGTCCCAGTACTGACCCTTGGGGAACTCCACTAAGAACATTTTGCCATGATGATTTTGTACCATTTAGCATCACTCTCTGCTGTCTATCTGAAAGCCACCACCCTATCCATTTTAGGATGTTACCCACAATACCATGGGCCTGAAGCTACATCATTAACCGTTTATGAGGTACCTTGTCAAAGGCCTTGCTAAAGTCAAGATATGCTACATCAACCTGATTTCCCTTATCCAATTGTTCTGTAGCAAAATTAAAAAAGTCCAAGAGATTTGTGAGACACGATCGCCCTTTTCTAAACCCATGTTGAGTATCTTGAATCACTCTGTTTCCTTCCAGAAAACTATTTTATCCTTGATAATTGATTCAAGTACCTTGCAGACTAGTGATGTGAGGCTTACTGGCATATAGTTTTTTCCTTCAACTTTCCCTCTTTCTCCTTTCTTGAAAATAGGAACTACATTTGCCCTTTTCCAATCGGTTGGAATTTCATTTTGTGAAACTGATCTACAAAATATTATACTGAGTGGAATTGCTAATTCTTTTTCAGCTTCCCGCAATACCCTAGCATAGATTCCATCAGGTCCTGCTGCCTTGTTTGGCTTTATTTTCCTGACATAATTCAAAACAACATCACTGTCAATGAAATCAACATCATGTAACTGATCACCTGTTGCTGGGCTGTGGTTCACAGTTGGCAGATTTGTCACATCCTCCAATGTAAACACTGATTTAAACTGCTTGCTCAATTCCTCAACCATCTCACTATCCTCACTCAATATAATCCCATTTACTTCCAGTGGACCAATTGTGCTTGAAACTTTACTTAGCTTGTAGAAACAAAAGAACTTTTTACTGTCCCCATTACAGTTCCTAGCCAAATCCAATTCTTTTGCTCGCTTTGCTGCTCTAGTTTTCTGTTTCACAGCGTCTCTAGCTTTTTGATACAACCTGACCCACCCGGCACGGTCTGACCCGTGCCGCCCCAGCACGGTCTGACCTGCCAGGGCACGGTCCGATCCGCCAGGACGCCTGCTGTCCCGCCGTGGCACCTCAGCCACATCTGCGCGACTTCTGCCCACAACAGCTGCGGCGCAGGAGCCGCATCCATCCATAACGTCGCCAACGCGAGCCGGTGCCCCATCTCACCGCAGTCTGGGGGACATTCACCTCGGTGCGCCGCTCAGAAGTGAGCGTGCTCGCCGTGACCGCAGCTGGCAGAAGAGCGGCCGCCGGAGCTTCGCTTCTGGGAGCAGTCCCGCTGTCGGCACGCTCACACGTGTGGGGCGCCGGGTTCGACTCCGCCGAGCCGGCAGCGAGCGCGGTTCGGCGAACGTGCGCGGCGGCGGCGGCGGCGGCGGCGGCGGCGGCGGCGGCGGCGGCGGGGCGGCGGCACACCTGGCTGGCTGCGGTGCCGGTGGTCGGCCCACACGGCACCTGCAGTACCGCCTGACCCGCGCACCATCACCCCACGTGCCGGACACGTGGTGTGCAGTGTTCGGCCGCGGCCGCCGGGTGCTGCGCGCTCATTCAGACGTCGGCGCTCGTCGCCGGCGTGTCCTTCACCCGGCCGCGGCCGACTCAATAGGCCGCGCTCGGTTCGGTCACATGATTTGCGTCAGTTCGTCAGTCGACTTTTGCGTCACGCCGCCATTTGCAAATCAGCCGACGTGGTCGGTCCGGGTGGCGAGGCCCAGCGGGTCCCTCGTCAGCGGAATGACAGCGGGTCCCTCGGCCCTCCACGCCGCGTCCGACACCGCTGGCCAACACGTTTGCCACCATTTCAATTAAGCGGCTCCATCGTGTTGCTTTCTTGGACCGCGTTTTATGCTTGCAGTTCGTCGCGGTCGTTAAGATGAAAGTAATTTTCATTGGTCGTGAAATTAACTTCGGAATAGTGATTAGCAATGTTCCATCCTTCGCCGACGCCCATGCATGGTAGGAATTCCTAATTTGTAGCCAACCAGGGCTTTGCGAATAAGCCCATGTGTATGGACATGTGGATACCCATCTTAGTCGCCAGCATTGCACTGACATATGAACACTGAGCAGACTCGGCCGCAGGAAGAGCCGTACGCACTGTCCATGCCTGAGCGTCAGCCAACCGCCGTGCGGTCAGACAATAACGGCTAATAAATGGGTAATCAGGTAATACGCTCGTTCACCTAAACCGCTTAACCGCTATTTTAGCATTCTCACTCCCCCATTTGCAGCGATTATATCTGAAGTATCGCCTTCAACGGTTGGGGTTCTTATTCCAGGTGGCCGCTTTCTCTCTTGATGCACGGCATCTCTTGACGCATGTTCCGTGTGCATTTTCACCTCCTCTATTACCCGAGCGCACATGTCTGCCGAGATCCCCTTGACCTCGCGAGGTAGCGTCTGCTTCAGCTCTTGGAGGCTTCTTGGATTTCCCTGGCGGACCTTGTTCTTGAGGTAGCACCACATAAAAACGTCTAGAGGTGTCAACTCTGGATAATGAGCCGGCCAGCGGCAGGGGCGGGTCTAGGAAATTTTGATCGGGATGAGCACTTTTTTATGGGGGACGCCATTTCTCAGGAGGGACTTCTTTTCCACACTGAGGGTGTTGCGTTGAGCGGGTGGGGCTGCGAGATGACTCGTTTTTATAAAAGCCATGTCGCTTTTTTACGGGTCCTGGCCTGTTTTGAGGTCTTCATGCTGTCTGTGCGGCCCCGGTGTGCTTTGAGAGCCCAGTACGCTTTGAGGGCATCCGATGTGCTTTTAGGGCTCCCGGTATGCTTATTTAGATCTCCAGCATAGGGGAGACCGGATATAGTTGTTGCACGGGATGGTTGATACAACAGCTTACCCTAAAAGTGATGGCTACCACACATGTTGCTACAGGCGCCCTCTTCTCTCTGCAAGAGCAAGCGCAAGTCCTTTCGACGCGCGACTGCGGAATGGTAACGATGTGGCTCATTTTTTGAGCGATAGTAAAATTTCAACGTCTGTGCTTGGACCTTACCTTCTAATATGTTGTCATTTGCTACCTCTTTTATTTATCGGTTCTCATAACCTCTCTTAATTTTGTAACGGTAAAAGGCTTTTATCACTGGCCGTTACAATGGGCTAGCAATGTTCCATAGTATATTGTAGCGTTCACCAGAAAACCTGTGGGTTAAATTGACACAGCCCGTATCAACATAATCAGTATCTATCAACATCAGCCTTATTAACGTTTTGTGGACTGGCAAAGACAAAACTAACCACATAATTAACCATTTTTATGAAGGCGTTTACGAAAACTCTTTCAAGATGATCTTATTCAATATTTCTACGGACATTCCTCCACGACAGAGAAGACGGAACGATGAAGGTACACAACGGAAAAAACGCTTGCTCCTAACATAAATGGCATGAACCATGAACTATGGCCAGCCAGGATTTAACCAGGATTAATATTGGAAACATAAAATATGGACCTTTCAGGTGGATAAGCTAATGCGACCTATATATAAAATATTTTTTAAAGATACGTTTTATCAACTTACCCAATCGTCAGTAACAACATAACCCCATAGCGGGGTAAGTTGATGAACCGGTAGATGCGCAATGTTTCGCTCTCTGGTGGAAAGTTCAGAGGATGCGACGAAAAAAAATATCGTGGATGATACAAGAAGGCTTATGCTTGGAGCAAGTGTAGCTATCTCTACGCTACCCTTCCAAAGTGATGGGTTCTTTTGAGTTTCGATAAAATTGCATCAACTAGACCAGATCTCCCCTATATTCTCAGGCCTAGTCAATTTTTACGACACCCAGTGGGGTTTGGACGGCCACGGTACGTTCTCCGTCATATCGGTGTGCCTTTAGGGCTCAAGAATGTTTATCTGGGGCACCGAATCAATTTGTTGGCCCCAATGCGATTTTTGGGGCCCCGGTGCGATTTTTTGTGGAGCCCTGGCTCGATTTGTCGGGCCTAGACGCGAGGTTCCGAGGCCTCGACGCCAGTTTTCTGGGCTCGACACAATTTTTCTGGATCTATTCTGAATTCTTCTGAGCTCGGGTCGCTTCTCATGTCTCAGCGTGATTTTTCGGTTTCCGGTGTCATATTTGCGGACTCTGGCGCTTTTTTGCCGGCCCAGCACGTTTTTCTTGCGACCCTACGCAATTTTGTGGGCCTCTATTGCGATTTTTGGGGCTTCATAGCAATTTTCCGGGCCAGGCCTTTTCTTTTTTCGCGAAAAAATGCTCATTTTTTAAAGGTCCCAGTTTTCATCGGATCACGGTACGATTTTCGGCGCATGTTGTATTTAATTGGGTCCGCGACTGAAATTTTTGGAGTCCCGGTACATTTTTCCCCAGCGCGATCTATCGGGCCCAGGCGCCAGTTTTCGCGTCCCTGATGCGAGTTGTCCGACCCCATCGTTAGTTGTCGGAACTCCGATGCGAGTTGTCTGGCTCCGATGTGATTTTTCGGGACCTGTTCTGAATGTTCCTGAGGCCGGGCCAGTTTTTCAGGAACCGGCGTGATTTTTTTGGGTGTGGGGGGGGGGGGCTCTGGCTTAACTTCATGGGGCCCGGCGTGATATTGTTGTGTCCCGACACAATTTTCGGGGCCCTATTCGATTTTTGGACTTCATTCATATGGGTCCCAGTTATTTTCTTTGGCACCACTGTATTTATTTCGGGCCCGCGATGGAAATCTTTCAGGCCTAGTTCGATTTGTGTGGCTCCAGTGTGACTTTTTGGTCCGGACGGTAGTTTTCGGTGACGCGCTCCCTGTATTTGGGGCTCCACTTGAATTTGTTAGGGCCCCAATTGAAACGTGTTGGTTTTCAGTGGGAATTACTTGGGCCCTGGCGCAAGTTTTTTTGTGGCCCGCTGTATTTATTTGGGGCCCCCTGACACGAATCGTTTGGGCCCCGACGGGAGTTTTGTGGCTCAAGGGCAATTTTTGGGAACCCGACGTGACTCTTTGGGCCACAGCGTGAGTTGTCGAAGCCCAGCTATACTTGGATTGGGCCCCGACGCGAATTTTCAAAGATCTCGGTGCGATTTTTCGGTGCTACGGCACGATTTATTATTTTGGGGACCCGACGCGACTTTTGGGGCCCCGTCATGCTTTTCCGGGGCACCCGTGCAATCTTTCAATGCCCAGGCACGATTCTTAGGGACTCACCACCTCCTAGGGAAATAAATTGCCCCCTTTGCTCCCCTTAGGCATGCCACTGGGGCCTAGGTGTTCAGAGGGACGCATTGGTTATCCAGAGGGGCGCCTTCGTAGTTTAAATGAGTGTTTTCCTAGTCCAATGAAGCGCCTATCTATTCCAGAGGGGCGTTTTTATTTTGTTGTTTGTTATCGAGACGAATGTCTTTGTTATCAAAACGTGCGCCTCTATCATCGAGATGGACAGCCTCGCTATTTAGGGGGGTACCTGTCTAGTCCAGATGGGTGCCTTCGTAGCTCGGACAGAGGGGTGGGGGCCTTTATTGTCCACGGGGTAGCGGCGCCTGTCTAGCCCAGAGGGCTTTTATTGTTATCAAGAAGGACGTCTTCGTTAACTAGAGGGACCCCTTCCTAGCTTACAGTGGCGCCTTCCTAGTTTACGGGAGCCCCTTCCTAGTTTACAGGGGTGCCTGTCTAGTCTAGAGTGGTGCCTGTCTACTTGCGAGGGCGTTTTCGTTGTCCGGTGGTGGGCCTTCGTTTTTTCAGATGGATGCCTTCTCCTTCCAGAGGGACGCATTCGTTGTCCAAAGGGACACCTTTAGCCCAGAGGGACGCTTTCGTTGACCAAAGGGGCGTATTACTAATTTACAGCGTGCAGGGGCGCCCTTATAGTTTGCAGGTGAGCCTGGCTAGTCTAGAGGGGCGCCTGTCTATCTCAAACGGCACCTTCGTTGTCCAGAGAGGCGTTTGTGTAGTCCAGATGGGCGCCGGTGTAGTCCAGAGGGACGCTTTCTTTGTCCAGGGGCGCCTGCCTGGCCCAGAGGGGCGTCTTCATTGTCCGGAAGAGAGCCTGTCTAGTCCAGAGGGTTTCTTGTCCTATCCATAAGGAGGCCTTCGTCTTCCAGCCTTTCTAGCTTAGAGGGGCGTCTACCTAGTCTAGAGGGGTGCCTATGTACTCCAGAGTGCGCCTTCATTGTCCTGAGGGGCGCCTTTCTAGCTTACAAGGACGTCTGTCTAATCCAGATGGGCGTTTGCCTAATCTAAAGGGTGTCTGTGTTGTCGAGAAGGCAGCTGTCTAGCCCAGAGGGGCGCCTTTATTCTCGAGAGTGGCGTCAGTCTAGTCCAGAGGGCTTTTTATGAGGAGCTGTGTGTGTGTGTGTGTGTGTGTGTATGTGTGTATTCTAGTAGCGGAAACGATACCAAGATGTTGCGCCCTCCGCGCCACGTCTGGGTGGTGTCCGAGGGGGGCACTTTTGACATTGATCCTCGATCGGGAGGGGCACCAGCCTTGCGGCTGATGAAGCACTCCCCGAAGTGTCGTTCCAGCCACTCAAGCCCCACGTTGGAGGTGTGAGGCGTGGTGTCATCTCGCTGGAACCACATGGTGCTCTGGGGTGCTCCGTAGTGCTTGCAGACGCTGCTCCAGAAACGATTGAACATCTTGACGTAGCGCTATAGCGACGACGACGACACAATCACAATCACACTATAGCGCTCCTCGTTGATTGTGACTGTGGAACCGCTGCAGTTCTGGAACCAAAAGGGGCCGATGATTTCTGTTTGAGCTGAAGGCGCATCATACAGTAGCCTTGTTGGAGAGCAGGGGATTTTCCATCACTGTACCTGGGATGTGGTTGTCCCACATCCTGCAATTTTGGGTGTTCACACCCTCACTTAGCAGAAAATGCCCTCACTGAACCAAATATTGTTGGTGAAGTTGGCATGAACCAGCTTGAAAAAAGCAATTCGTTCAATGCTGTTCGCCTTAGGCAATGTTGCATGATTCATATTTTGCATGGCGTTATCCCAAGTTTATTTAAGGAATGAATTGCCCAGTGCTGCAGCTGTTGTCGATTTGACTTACAATTTTCCTGATTGACCTCATGTGGGTTTCAAGGACGATGACCTCGACCTTTTCAGCTCCTTCTGCAGAGCGTTTTGAACGTTTTCACCCACTGCGACCCCGGCTCAGATCGTCAACGCTGCCCCAGCCCAAAACTGTTCATATATTTTGGTAGTCTCGGGATCAAAGGCGTAATACACGTTAAAAGTGGACCGGAAAGAGCGCCGAGCTCCTCTTATTGGTGCTGTTTTGTTGTATATTGGTAAGACTTTGGCTTTTTCCTCCTTGCTGAGTGGGTACATTTTCAGGAATGAGCAAAACCGCATCATGGATTTATTTTCTCTATTGCACATGCTTTCTAAAAATATGATTTACTTCATGCGGATTTGATTTTGGGATCTTCAGTTCCAGAATAAAAGCAGGGAATCCTTTCGGAATCACCCGGTACTTAATTGACTATCTTTTAGTCTGGCTGCAGGCCAAATGATAGCATCAAATTCTCCATTTTGTGAAAATCGGGCCTTCGAGCTGACATGGACCTTCGACATTTATCTTTTAATCGGAAGTCAAAGATCAAGTCGCAAGTAATCTTTGTCTGTGCTTTGTTTGGCTGACACGTTCCGCCTGGAGTCGCTGGAGCCGTAGCACGTCTCCATGCACTGAGACAGGTGGTCAACGTGCGACCAAAACGTTGTCGTCAACGTGCGGCGGCTGAGCCGGCAGAATTCTGCCGGCCTAGTAACAGTGCTCACAGCAACCGGTTAGTAGTGAAAGAAAACACCGTGGAATTCCTCCTCTGTGCGTCCGGGTGCATGACATCACGCCGACCAATTAATTCTGGTTGATCTAGACGTGACAATCGGCTTATGGTATGACGATACTGTCACAAACCGGGTCCGCCTCGCACGAATATCCGGCAGCCGACGAGACCTGCCCATGATCGTCCAGGCGGTGGCGGCGGCGGCGGCGGCTGCGACGCCACTGCTGCCTGGCGTAACACCAGCACGTGCTGCGTCCTGCGCTGCGACGGCTCCAGACCGAGCCGCCGCCGCCGCCGCTGCAGCAGTCACTGGCGCGTGACGGTGTGCCGGTGACGGCCGTCACACACCCGCAGCGGCGGTGGCAGGTCGCCATCATCCGGCGCACTGCAAACAGCGCCAGCCGGCGCCGCTGCCGGTGAGGTGAGGTGACACTTGCCGCTGCCACAGCCGCAGCCGGCCCCTCCCCACCGCCGGCCGCCGCCGGGCAGGAGGTCCCTCACCCCTGTGACGTCCAGACGTTCAAGGCCTGGCCGCATGGCCGCCGCCGTCGGAGTCGCTCGGCCGCCGTGGGAGAGACGTCCTCAGCCATTGCTGCACAACCGGGAATGACGGCCAGCCCGAGCGTGGGCGACGGGCCCGTGCCCCTCATCGGTAGCGATCACCCGCACGGTTCCTGCGGCTAGATAGGCGCCTGCAGGGGTTCCAGGCGGAGCCTATGTGACAGACCCCAATGCGGTTAGCCACTCCTCGTGGCCGAAGTCAGAGAAATGAATCGGTTGCCGGCGGAGTCCATCTCGGGATGGTCGGCAGACTCGGTACCGAACCCCCACGCACTGCCGCCAAACAGTCTGCCTGCGCGGCCCGACCGACGGACGCCGCTCGTCGGCAGTTTCCATGGCAACTGCCGGACGCGGAGCCACCGGTTAGAGTTGAGTTGAGGAGCAGGGGCGCCGTCTTCCGCAGGGAGTGGCCGAGTTGCGTAAGTGCGGCCGCTCCGGCGAGGCCGGACCAGGTCGCAGCAGCGCCATATTCGGCACGCCGCTGGATGCGCGCCACAGATGGCCGTCGCCAGTGACGTGCCGACATGTCGGAGCCTTGCCCGCGGCCCGGACAGCACCAGTGTCACCACTCGGTGACACCGGTGGCGACGCTAGATGTGCCGTGCCAATGTCCATTGCCCGCCCAGAGTGGTGGGAGCGGAATACCTCGCGCACCGCCAGACATGGTGAGGCACCCAGTCCGTTTCAGCGGATAGGACAGGTCTCTCTCCGACTCCCGCACCGTGAGACCGCTATGGAACAGGGCCACGCAGGATATCTACTAGGATGTTCTCTCACGAACATTTCGGAATGATCCATCTTCGATTTATGTAAGCAGTGGCGTATCCGACAAGTGGCTGGGTGTCGAATGCAAACCATTCACCCTGAAGGTGAATGGTTTGCATTCGGTAAGATCAATATCCACCGGTCGCTTTATTTCCCACCTGAACGCTCAAAATAACCAGTTTTTTCCGTTTTGAGATCATTGCGCCCGTTTTGAGATCATGGCTCGATGGTCTCAATCGCCTCAATGCTCGCCTCAATGACAATCGGCTCCGCGTGGAAAGCATTGATCTAAAATTATCTTCTCGCTGATGGCGAGGGAGCTGAACTCTCGCGGACGGACAGCTGAACGGCGTCCAGCTGGGAGATGAGCGCGTGCATCGCCACAACGCGAAGGCGGCCGGTAATTAGATGCCTGTCATGGCAGTGTGCGTTCACCGACCTTGCGTCGATGAATCCTCGGCCGACAGCGAAACCAGGCATGACTCGGCACCTTTCGGCCCACCTGAGAGGTCAGGACGATCAGAGGTGGATATCAGAGGGCGGGCACACTGCCAGCAGAGGGCCTTTCGGCCCACCTGAGAGGTCAGGACGATCAGAGGTGGATGTCAGAGGGCGGGCACACTGCCAGCAGAGGCCATTAAAATTGAATTAGTCAGTGGCACCCTTCCGGGGAAATGCCCCTCCCCTCCCTCCTTAAAATCGTCCCCCACTTCTCCTGCTCTTACATCTCTGGTACCAAATGCCGGGTGTGATGTCAGTACCGTGACGCTTTATCATCACTTGGCTATTGCCACCTTAAAAAAAATATCATTAACACTTTTCGAAGGTGGATTTTATTGTGAGAAAGAAGGCTGCATCTTTCAAAAAGTTCGCGGGCTGAGAAATCCGCTGTTTTTTCCTATGTTTAACGATATCTTGATACTGCGCCGCCATATAAAGTTGCGGTGTGCCGTTAACATGCTTGGGATAGAACTAGATAAGGCGTCTGTAATTATAGGTATTTGTCCAACGAAGCGAAGACATGTGCAGCACTAGTGGGCCCTCCCAGCTGACGCCGCGCGCTGGTTGATTACTTTATTGCGGTATCACGCTCGCTGCGGCTGGGTCGGTAGTAGGGAAGTCGATCCCGGGCCGTTTTCCCAATCCCGGGATTTCGGGATTTTTCCGGGAAAAAAATCCCGGGATTTCCCGGGATCCCGGGATTCATATATTCTCTCTAATAATCCAAGGTGTTCCGATCAGAATTTCGACTCATGACGTCCAGATGCGCCATGCAAACGCCTTTTATCCATTTGACAATCGAGTGATCATTCACACATTCACATTTAGTTACGATATGCGCGGAGTAACTCCCTGAAGCACCTGAAATGCATCGCGAAAACCACACCTTCAGTGGAGTAACAATACTCCATCAATAGACTGGATGTTCTACGCCGTTTGTTGTTTGATAATTGCCTACCCAGCGTCGGGTATTCAAACAGGCGATCTCGATCATTTTTCCTCGCCTTCAGAAAAAGGGATACTCACAGGATCAAATGATGTACATGTATTATTCGATTAACATAAGACTGTTCCATGCGATGCACTCGCACAACAATAAGTATACTCGACTGCTAAGCGGAATCGAATAAGCATGTTGCCAAGCTTTTACCTATAGTGACATTTTAAGAAGCACAGGGCATCAAATGTATCGTCATTCAGACGGGAACGTTCCTTTGTCACTATGTTACCTACAGTTGAGAACACTCGCTCAGATTCGACGCTCGTGGCGACAATGCCTTTGAGCCACTTATAGGCCATGCTGGCGGGCGGCCCTTTCCCAAAAACTGGAAGATTTTCCAGTTCTTTTTTCACTGCCTTTGAAAGCTGGGGTCTTCCAAGCTGTCCCGGTGCGCCAGGCACACGACTTTTCGCCGCCGTTTCCAGCGCGCGTTGCAGCTGCTGCTGCAGAGTCGGCTCCGGCGCGGACTGCTCGACACCCTCACTCTCACTGTCAGACACAGCATCACCGATCCTTTCCCCACTCATCCGTTGTATCATACGAGTTATGTACTCATCTACTTCTCTCCGAGTGGCCTGCGGGAATATCTCCCTTTCTGCCTCGTCTTGAGGCAGCAAGTCGTTATGCAGCGCCTGCAAGACTGCAGCCGCCTTAGAGCGACGCTGACGAATCCTCAGCGTCAAAGCATCGTAGAACCTCTTTGCCAGCTGGCCGCCTTCCTTTTCCAGGGAGCTGAGCACAAACTTCAGAGCAGCTTCGGCTTCTAACAGTCCACTGTCTCTGCGGCACAGGGCCTCTGCCCCCAACTTTACGATGTTGAGGCACCGAACAATCCCCCGCACCATGTCGAGCTCCCGATCACTGGTCATCTGCACTTTCTTGTCACCTATGTCAATAATTGGTTTGTGCACTGCGCTTTTTAGTGTAATAAATCGTTCCAGCATTGCAAACAAACTGTTCCACCTCGTTTTGCAATCAAGAATTAGCATCACCTGCTTACCTTGTTCTTCAGTCACGTACTTTTGAAGCACTTCGTTTCGCACGGGCGATTTTCGAAACCATCGCACAATTCTCCGGACGCTTCGAACCGCTTCGGCTCGTGAGCCCTGCAGCTCATTGTAATCCTCGACCCCAACGACGTCATCCTCCTCGATGTCATCTTCATCCGATCCATCCGTAGGTGACTCCGTATCTGGTGACGCACAGGCGTCACGAGCCTCACTGGTTGTCTTAGCTCCGCCGTCACTCGTGTATAAAACATCAATTACCGCAAGATGCACACCATGTGCAAAGCACAGCTGGTGCTCGCACGGCAAACTTCTTCCGAACTTCACCATGACGGATGCGCCGTCGGTGGTGACACATGTCACGTGCAGGTTGAGGTCGAGGTCAAACTCAGTTAGTTTGACCTTCAGCAGGTCAATGCATTTCTTCGCTGGCATAGAGCCATGACACCGAACCACACCGAGGCCCCACACCTTTGCACCAGAGTGCACGTTCACGCTCATATATCTTCGATTCCTGAGAGACGTATATTCGTCGATTGTGAGAGAGAACCTCGTGCCTTGCGTTATTTCATGTCAGCTTTTGTTTTACCTGACATTTGATCCTGGCACAGTGCCTCATGACACGATTTCGGATTTCCTCGTGACCGGTTGGTAGATTTTTAAACCCTTTGGCAGCCATAAGGTTGCGCAAGACCGGTGAAGTGCAAAAAAACACTGAACGGAATCCCGTCCCTGCCGCACAATCTTGCCAGCATGGAGTCCAGATCATCCTCAGCGTTGGGTGAAAAGTATCTGTCCAGGGGCCTGGTCCTTTTTGCAGCAGGCTGTGGCTGGTCTGAGTTCGAATCGTCTTGAGACGCTCCATCCTTCGATGAACCGGCGTACCGATCTGGATGCTGGCTCTTTACGTGGGTGTGAAGGCCTTTTGTGGATCCACCCGAAATCTTCAGCACCTTTCTACAGTAACGGCACTTGGCACTTTGGCCGGTTGTCTCACGCAGAAAATGCTCCCAAACAGCACTCCCCTTAAACACGACGAAGTCCGACATCTCGCCGCTTACACGACTGCTAGGACACTGAGCTTCTCCACCAAGCCTCACGCTCACATCGTCCGGTGTCTTGTTGCGCCGCGCTGGTATCATGTGTCAGTGCTATGCGCAGACATCCCCCCGCCCCCACGCGGAGTAAGCAGTCGACGTCGTGTTCAATCTCGGAACCTGAGACTGGGGTCTCCCAGACGGAATCGTGTGACATGGAACTGGCGTTTTGATGCGGTCAAACGTCGCGCGACTTCTGTGACCGAAAAACAAACTAATGGATGAATAACGAAACCAGCCGGACTTCTTCTGCCGCAAGAACTCAGGCTGGAAATTGATCAAATCCAGACTAATATTTGGTCAACCTAGTGAAAACACCACTTCTGAGACAGCGTTGTTATTTCACCTCTGAATTATAGCAGCATTTAGCTGTACAATTTGTTATTTTTGTCAGTCGGGATTTCGGGATCCCGGCCATCCCAATCCCGAGATTCGGGACTGATACAATCCCGGTATCCCGGGATCCCGATCCCGGGATCGACATCCCTAGTCGGTAGTGATTACCTCAATAACGTTCGTTTGGCCCAGGGCATGCGGCCTTTGTGTTACGAGTCAGCTTGAGACAACCGTGGGCAGGGGCTGACGGAAAGTCGACGCCTAAGCCTGGTGCGGCATTTCAAAACGCCGAGGCGCCGTGGCAAATATGCGCAGACAGCGACAATTTTGTACTGGGTCAGCAAAACTGCATCCCAGGGAATGTGCTCCCCGCAAGAAAGCAAGTGACCAGTCACGTGCGAATGGCGAGCAATGACTGAAACACTGCATTTGCGAAAGTGTCTACGAAGAAAACAATTGCAGACATTGACATCAATGCAAAGCAAATCTGGCTAAACGGGGGACTTCCGATCGTATCCAAAACTCGAATCCAGCAGCTGATCAGATATTGTCACAATCGACTTCTCAAGCTCAATAAGATGAAAATAAACAGTAGAGGAATCAAGATATGGTAGATCGAGAAAACCAATGGTTGAAGCTGTTGGACTTCGTTAAGTGCAATGTTCCGACGGTGCATGCACCTGCTCCAGACGCGACACAGTTCCTCATGAAAAAACCAAGTTTCTGGGAGATAAATGAACGTTGCGCCAAATGGTGATCGGCTGTTGTGAGCGTCTGAAATCAGAGCGGGGCGATGCGGCCCGGGTGAGGGAAGAAGATGTAGAGAGGAGAGGTCACCCCGAGCAACAACTCCGACTGCGGCTGCAGCTTCCGCGAGAGCATCCAATCAGCAAACACAACCGGACGACAAACCACCAGAGAAAATCAGTGACTCAACTTCAACATCAGTTGATGTCAGTTTCGAGGCGACAGACTCAAATTTTCAAGACCAGCAAAACGCATTTATGGTGGAGGACAAGTACAACAGTCACGGTAATCTTGCAGCAGCTGCAGTTATCAGCTGGCGGAGAGCGAGAGCGAGAAACAGTCAGGTGGAGGATTAGGAAAGCCATGCTTCATGAAAGTGGTCGTCTGCCCTGTATTTTGATAGTGGAAGGGATGTTCGCACTTAATGAATGAGGAGAAATTAGGCGATAGTGGCCGGTCACGAAAGATAAATGAGTTGATCAACAGAAGCATATTGCAGTTCTTGCTGAGCCGGGAGCAGATTTTGTGACACATTTCACCCCGGAATCTGGCAAGACGCGTGATGTATTTCGAGATTTACAGTCTGAAGCTTGTAAGCTTGGAAATGACGTGGTCTTTGGACAGATGGCACTGCTATTAACATCAGAAAAACGGCCGACAAATGCCGCCTATTCCAACTTCTCCATGGTAGACCAGTTCATTGATTTGTCTGTTAAATGCATCCTACGGAGCTCCGAAAAAGCTACGGGAGCCTTTCCGGAACCTGGACGGCGCAGCAATCGGCCCAAAGTCATTCAGCGGTCCGATCGGAAAATTACTTGCGAAAACAACTAGGAGACTGGGCGAATAGTTTCATTCTAGTTCCGCCCGGTCAAGTATCGGATATTGACGAAGGTGTGCTGAATGTGCTGAGCTAGGATCAAACCTTCGGTCCTGGAGCAAATGAGAATTTGGCCAGGTGGCCTACTCTCACCGCTCAGATACTACAGCCCTGTGTGTCCACAGGAACCTCGACGGCGCTCTCATGACTCCGGTCAGATATATTGTGGGCCATTGCATGCCAGACCGGTTTGAGGTTAGGTGCAACCCAAAATGTACTAGTGGCGCCAAAGCATGCTTCGGCGCGTGGAGCTTCTGTTGGAGCAGTCGGCTGACGTGTAAAAAGCAGTCGGGCCTGTTATTCGACGTAAGTCACTAGGCACATCCAGAACCACTACTGCTTGCTACGGCATCCGATGTCAACGCAGACACTTGTCAAAGAGCTGTCGACAAGATCCGACAATGCCGACAGCAGTGCCGGAAACAGGACGGGGAAGAGGTACTGCCTTATGAACTGCCAAAAGTGATCTTCGAAGCGAACCATTGCGGGGCGAGGATGGCCGAGTGGTTAAGGTGTTGAGCTCCGGATGCCAAGGTCACGGGTTCAACACTCGCACCGCTCGGGACATTTCCGAATCCCGCGGCCCGCCGGCGAAACAGTGTGGGCGGCGCCATTTGCCGTGATTGTGCATAAAGTGCATCGTGAACCACCCAACAAACAAAGGACAAACGAGGCGAACCATTGCGCTTCAGTTCATCCCCTGGGATGATGAGCTCGCGACGCAGCCACCGCTCATGGCTGGCTTGACGGATCTGGAACCGAACACCACGCTCACAAAGTGCCGCTCTGCCCCGTACACGCACACAGATGGTCGAAAGTGTGATGCAAATTGTGACTGAAGCGGCGGGCGCTGTCATGGGGTAGGCAGATTGTGACTGGAACGGCGGGCGCTGTCATGGGGTAGGCAGATTGTGACTGGAACGGCGGGCGCTGTCATGGGGTAGGCAGATTGTGACTGGAACGGCGGGCGCTGGCTGTCATGGGGTAGGCAGATTGTGACTGAAGCGGCGGGCGCTGTCATGGGGTAGGCAGATTGTGACTGGAACGGCGGGCGCTGTCATGGGGTAGGCAGATTGTGACTGGAACGGCGGGCGCTGTCATGGGGTAGGCAGATTGTGACTGGAACGGCGGGCGCTGTCATGGGGTAGGCAGATTGTGACTGGAACGGCGGGCGCTGTCATGGGGTAGGCAGATTGTGACTGGAACGGCGGGCGCTGTCATGGGGTAGGCAGATTGTGACTGGAACGGCGGGCGCTGTCATGGGGTAGGCAGATTGTGACTGGAACGGCGGATGCTGTTGTGGGGCAGGCACAACGACACGGCTATATTTTCTGTTTAAAATTAGCCACAGAAAATTCATGCCACCATTCGAGTCGAAGTACGACTTCCGCTTTGTGTAGTCCGGTAATGACCATGCCGCTGTGCCAAAGGAATGCACGAGTTTGTTTGCATCCCTGTGCTTGCTTCGATTGCTCGCAAGGATACAGCACTGGGAGTGGCTTTTCACGTGACTTGTTTCGGGGTGATGAAATATTATTAATGTTTGTGCCACGTGTGTGTGTGTGTGTGATTACTGTACATGATATTGAGCTGCATCGGAACTGCATTGACGTTCCGAGTCGCAGCCAAGTGTTCATATTGCGACGTAAGAGCGTGCTATTGATATTGTGTTTGCTGCCGACACGCAAACAGTGATAGGCGCTTCGCTTCATCTTTTGTTAACATAACGTAGCGATGAACGATTAAAATAAAGTGCTTAAATGATAATTAATCTAGCTTTGACGGCAATCATCCCACTGTCCAGTAATCGGTCAGTATAAATGCCGTAGAAGTCGGTGGCTGGTTACCGCAAGCACACGCAATCATGATCCTTAAGTGCTAATGACGCACTCGGCTGGCGGCCCGGAGATCAATGAGTGGAACTTTGAAGGATCGACGCGGTATCAAGTTTTTCTTTTGCAAAATGGAGACAAATCATAAAGCGTTTGGCGCCCATGGGACACGATGATTTTTATATTAAACCTGCATTCGGAAGAGCATCCGGATGATCCGCCTATAATTCATAAGTAAGCTGGATATGTTAATGAATAGTACATTCATTCATTTTGCTGTGCATACCCATTCCTATCGAGCCACTAGCCCGGTGAAGAACTCACCACCAGTCACCAGTCAATACCCCTCCACCCCCACCCCAACCCCCAAATCGAAACCAATACCTTCAACACCTGACAGATTTCGACATCAATATTTGTACGCAGCACTCGAAAATGCGAATATTCGCACGCAAATATTTCAATCTCGAGGAAATCTTATCGCAAACGGTTATATGCGCAAGTGTTCGTAGCTTTTTGTAGCAGTGCTATGTTCCTTCGCATTTGTCCATTACACATTTGTCTTATTCATCCAAGTGTGTCTTGTAAATATCCGCATACGCAGATATTCGTGCACGCAAAGGTACATCTAGCCAACTGTTCGTGTGCATTAATGTCAGCATGTTCCATTGTAGCAGCCCATGGGGGCGCCACACGTGCAACGGTACGTGTCATAAACGCAATACAGTCGAACCTCCGTGTTTGTCAGTCTTGGGCGCATTGCCTTAAGCGTTTATGCAGCCACGCACCTTGAAGCATATATGCAGAGGTAAAGTAATTTCATATGCGATGCATTAACCAAATTGCATTATTAAAGACGGAAATAAATGCGTCATCGCTGTCTGGGACTGAACTCCGAGATCTCGGGAAGGTGGAAGTGCATATGCAGTGGCGTCGTCAGAGATTTCCCTCGAGGGTCAGTGAAATTCATCCCCGAATAGTGAAGGAGGTGCCAGTTAAGGACCAATTCATGAGTCAGAGACCTGCCTCGACAGTCTGGCGGAAGTGCCGGTTCAAGGCCGCTTCCGGAATATTGTGTCTGGATGGATGAGGTGCGATTTAGGGGGTGATGGAGGTGCTGATTCAGGGGTGTTACCAGGGAACTGTTTCAATGCAGGGTGGAGGAGGGAGGAAGTGGTGGATCCCGGGAAGTTCTCCATGACTTAGCGGCATTTCAAGGGAATGCTTTGATGGGTGCGATGGGCCGATTCAGGGGCGTCACCAGGAATCTGTCTGGAGGGAGCAGCGGTAATACCGATTCCGGACCGTTTCCAGGATTTTGTGACACGAAGAATGAGATGCCACGGGCTTCAGCACAGATTCTCTCTCGGGGTTGGTGGTGGTTTTTCCACACACATGTTGTATTAATGGAAGGTGCCAAGTTGGATTCTCTACTTAATCTAGTATTCTCCATAGCCGGTGATGGACCCCGGACCCACACCACAGTCGACCACCGGACACGTGGTGCCGGGACCGCCCCCGACGTGCCGCGTGCCGCCCGTCTGAGTGCTCGCCGGCAGGAGCCCGCGGGGGGAGCGCCGCGCCGGTCGCCGCAAAAACAGCGGCGGCGCGGCGTGGCCCACCAGACGGCCGCGTCCGTCGACGGGGCAAGAACAGCCTCGCCGACACAAAAACGGCGCACGTCCGCCGCCGTCAGACAGGCGCATCTGCGCGCTGGTCGAGACCGTGTAGGTCAGCCAGTCAGTGCAGATCGGCCGTGAATCGCTGGGGTCGCGTTGTGTTGATTGAGTCTGTCGGGGGAGGGACAGCGTCGGCAGCGTCGTCCCCGACGTCCGTGTGTGCTGCTGATCTCGGTTGGATGTCCAGAGCCAAGTGTAGTTGAATGTCGCGCATATATTTCTACTGAGTTCACTTGAGTTGCAGAAATAACATTAATGTTTCATAAAAACAAGTATATGCCCGGCCTGGAACCGCGTTGACCTTACCGCGTCATGTATGACTCAGAACGTACACTAGCATCGAACAACAAGCACAGAGTTGTTTATTGCGACATCATCAATTGGCTTCGGTAGCTGGTTGCGAAAGTCAAACTCAGCCGGGAAAGGTCAACTGTTGGTTGAAAAAAATAATGGCATCTGGCAGCACATTCAATGGGCTTCCCATGACGTTTAATCGGCCTATGTGGGAACACTTGGCCTGTCATGGGAGATCAAATTTGGGATCTATGACTCAGAATGCTAACACCGGACAGCAAATTGAGCCGGTTGCGACACCTGGTAAACATTTTGTCCGGAATGGTGCGGGGTGCGAGGGGTACCTTTCACGCAGACGGAGACATTAATTGTAGTCCCTTGGATATTTCCATGCAAATAGGGTTCATCGCATCATGCATTATCATGCACACCAAACCTGTTATGCATTTTTCTATGACTGTGCGCCGGCTGTAGAATGCTGATACGGCCTGGCAATCATGGAAGCATGTTCAGGTACAAAATAGACCACTGAATTGAACGGCAGATAGGTTTGAACAACTTAGCTATGGCTTCGCATTGAAGCACTTCAGTACCTTAGTTTATCACTATGGGTAGCTTCTGGCCAAGGCCGAGGAAAGGCTCGACTTCGCACTTCTGGTTACGACCTGTTCCCCAGATGTCAGGTCACAGTCTGGTCACAGTTGCGACCTGATCCCACCTGGTACATGCCTGACCTGGTCAGTGACGGTGACTTGAACTAGGCCACAGCCTGACCATGGCTGTGGCCTGGCCCAGCCCACCACCCACAGGAGCTGATGCAGGGCCTCCGCAACGGGCAGCTTTGGGTATTTTCAGACGCAACCGTACGAAGGAAGCTCCCCCACCCCTCCCGAATAATACACGTCTCATTTCGATATCCTCGCTATTCCTTTTCGGTACAACCACAACGCAACGCATTTCGATATCAGTTTGTATTTTCAGATTTGTAGCAGTTCGAAGAAAACAGCTGCTTAAGCACATTTCGCAAACGTCCACATTTTCTGTCTGCATTGTACGTACCCACCCAGCATGAAAAACGTCCCTTTATGTATCGCAAAACCCCTTTGTAGAGTCCAACGCCTTCGGTGTGTTTTCTGTACCGTTTCGGATGGCCCAGGGGTGGGGTGGGATGGGGCTGATCAGCTAAATCACCTCCCATCCCCTTCCTCTCGTAAATGAATCAGCCACTAGCCACCGGGTGTGACAACCGTCCTTGTAATATAAAGTCCCAGTCTGACTCTGAGTGATCACGGCACATTACAGACGGATGAGTTGCCTGTATTGCCGACCGTCCAGCCTGACTGCCTACAATCGCGTCAACTTTGTCTATATTGGCCGAGGACGTCGCGGCCAATATAGAGGGCTATTATGCACATCGATTTTCAACACCTAACTGTTGGCAATCTCGAAGGCGGCAAAAAATCGTGCAATGCCCAGACCGAGTTCGAGTGTCATGATGGGGAAATTGTCATAGTTAGAAAAATGCACGTAATTATGTTGCAAACCAGAACAAGCGGTGACTCACTGGGTTTGATAGCATAAGCTGGCTGAAGCCAACAACGGTCGGTCCCATGGCATGCAGCCAGGCATACAACACGCATAAACATATCGCAAGTCATCCTAATGGTGACACACCACGACAGAAAAAGCCACAGGGGCGGAACTTCGCCAACACGATCGATGGAGCTGGGTTGCAGTGTTCACAATCTCGATTTAGTCTGGTGTCTACCATAGTCCTGATGATTGAAGATGAACATTTGGGGTGCAAGCCCCCATTCATTCCCTCTAATAAAGTTTTTAAAGTTTTAGCTTTGCGGATACTCCCAACAACACAGAATAAGACAAATGCAACTGGAGGTCGCAAGAGCACCGTGTGTGGGAATCTCGTAAACGCCAGCGTGAAGGGCAGCCGACGAATTCGCATGAAGCATCCCGCCTCGTGCACGGTCGGGCAATCACGACTTCCGGGGCGGTCCATACCGCGGGAGCATCCAGCAATAATGGCCTCTCGGCAAAAACTCACCGCTGAGCCGGCCAGCATCGAGGCCATTGTCAACCAGCTGAGGGCCCGGCAGACGGCACACGTGGCACACGTGGCACACGTGTTAACGGCGGCACTGACACGTGTGCACTGCCACACACGCCGCTCCTCTCTCGTAGGTGTATTGTCGTTGAGCAGATTGTTATGTTACGAGTTATGGTGTGACAATACCAGACAAAAAGGCGGGGGAAATCTAGATCTAAGTATATTACGTGGTATTTTCTGATAGTTTTCATGTTTTTCTTCCAGAACATGTGAGGTGACAAAAAGTGACCACAAGCAGCCTGCAACATTACAAGTAACGCTTCCCATTAGTCGTCACAACATTTGTTTACATAAATAAGGCTTGTGATCAACTTACCCCATCACTAGGATCAACTTTCCCCACGCCTGGGTAAGTTCAGACAATGGCGATACGTGTACGATAACAAAAATGGCACTGATTTATAATTGTTTCATAAAAAAAGATTTGTGCGACTCATTTGTGCCTAACAGATCACCCCTTCATAATATGGGCACCTCCATCTGTCTCACCGCATGCGCTCAATGCCCTCTGAAGTAAAAAGTAGTTAAACTTATCTCGATTTCCCCTACCTCTCGGGGACGAGTGGTCTAGGGGTAAGATGCTCGTCTCACAATCGAAAGGTTGTGGGTTCGAGTCTCACCTGTCGCTACTCTTCGCCCGCGACCAATCGGCGTGAGAGATTGGCGACGCTACATGACTCAACGGTCGACGTGTCGTAAAACCAATAGCCAACCAACCCTACCTCTAATATGGGAAATCCTGGCCAACTTAAGTAAGCGTACGAAATTCGTGGACAAGTGTAAGTTCAGTTTCGTTATCATCCACCATTGTCCACCTTCTCATGGTTTTTTTTTGCTTAAGACACGTGTTTATGGGGACTCATAGTTTCATTTCAAGAGGAAGGTGGGCGAAAACACAAAGGGGGACGTTCTCCTAGCTATCAAAGTTGGAGACACTTGCTGCCGTCCCCGTTTTCACTTTAGTACTGACTCAGTGTGTGGCGTCTCCCAGCCATGGCGGCTATGTTCTTCACGATCAGATTATGTTTGCCCCTGACAACACAATAACTGAACGAGAACCTTTCGGCCAAAACAGGCCCCCTAAATCCGCGCCAACTAAAGGCGGGAACCACTGGCGGCGGTTAACCAGCAAGGTACTGGAACAGAAACTAGCGAGGTGTGTGCGATAGGGCAGCACTCTGAGCCTCCCGAATGTAAACAATTGGAGACGTGGCGTAATTATGCTGCGTCGTTCAGCGCGGTCGCAGATTTGTGACCGCGGTCAACGCCAGCCGCCCAGTGAGCATGTCGATCAGTGATGCCGTTCCAAGCAGCCCCACCAGGTGCGCCATTGCCGAGACACGCGTCTGCCGGCGCCGGTGCCGCCGCCGCCGCGTGGACGCCGGTCCCGTCGGCTCCGACGACTCCGCGCCGGGTCGTACGTCGCCGCCGACGCAGCCATGATGCGGCGTGCGAGCGTATCGTACCTGTGCGTCAGCGGGCCGTGTGGCGTTGTCGGGCTGCGTCGCTGGTCGGCGTGCGCGTCGGCCGTGTCTGCAGCACGGGCCGGCGCCGTCGCACCACAAACTGCGACCACCTCTCGGCACGTCGGCACCGCTTTCACTGCGGCGGCCGCCGCCGCCGCCGCCACCGTCAGCACCCGGCACACGGCGCATGTGCAGAGTGCCGGCCGGCCGTCTGCTGGCGGCTCGACGCCAGTCGCCGCCACCAGCGCGCGCCGCCCGCCGGCGCGCAGGGGGAGGGGACACGTCGATCGACACGCGCCGACAGCCGAGTCGTCGGCTTCGATGGGGTAGATGGACGCAGACGGCGCGAGGTCCGAGCGTGGCGGGCCAGTGCGACCGGTGGCAGGGCGGCCGGCTGCCGCCCAGCTCCCAGCTGCCCGGCTGCCGCCCAGCTCCCAGCTGCCCGGCTGCCGCCCAGCTCCCAGGTACCCGGCTGCCGCCCAGCTCCCAGCTGCCCGGCCACCGCCCAGCTCCCAGGTACCCGGCTGCCGTCCAGCTCCCAGGTACCCGGCTGCCGCCCAGCTCCCAGCTGCCCGGCCACCAGAGGCCACAGATTGACCTTGAAATTGGCGCAGGGGTGAGGCCACGATATCGCGGTGGGGAGCACTGGCCGCGAGCCATTAGGTCGCGGGGTGATGGTGCACCTGCTCTGCACGAGGCCACTACCAGCGGTCATTATGCGCCGCAGGTGCGGCGACGGCATGAGTTGTTACCGCGCCGCCGCTCGCGCCGCCGCCGCCTGAGCCGCGCATGCTCCGCCGACTATTTGCGTTTTCACTTTTATCACTCGGCCGGACGACGCCGATCGGGGCGAGCGGGCTGCGGGCCCGGCGGCGGCCAGTGACCGCCGACAGCTCCTGGCCGGTAACGACAGCGGTAACGACAGCGGTACCGGCGGCCAGAAGCACCGCTGCCCGCACACTGACCGATAATGTGCCTCTACTCGGGATGCTGTACTCCGGTGCACGTATATTTTGCCAGAGTGCATTCCTCAAGTTTACAAAGCGCATCTAAAGTCAACATGGGACCCAATGGGTCGGCACAAGGCATGCTATTAAGTCACTCCGTTTCTAACACGCAAAAACACTATGCATGTCAATTGATATACTTTTGAGGGGATCTCTTGTCCTCTCCCCCTCAATGTTGACTTCCCCCTCCAATAACTTCAACTTTTAATATATAACCCAATTGATGGGCTCCGTATTAAATTTGGGCCAGCCCATTTCCTCCGTGTATTGCCCGCACCCCCTCAGAAATGAATATCCAGAAATAAATGGCCATTTTCAATGCATCTTCAAATTCGCGCAGCACACACCGCCTGTGTCTGATAATCCGGCGGTGCGGCTATTGTGGGCACTACACCCTCGTTCCAGCGAAGCAGGTCTGTTTTAAGCTGAGTCAGCCGGGTAAGAATAGCAGCTCGCCCCCGTGTCACGAGGTGTGGCCATGGCGCGCCTTCGGATCATTCCTCAGGGCAAGCAAGGCGTCCAACGTCGGACAGGTCGCCAACAATAATTGGCCATACTGAAGACACCGTACTGCGTGCTGCCGGCCTCCACAATGCAACACCGTGCACAATCCAGACTGGACGAAACATGGTGTGCTCATACATGGCCCGTGCATAGCTGAGATGATGGCTACTTCAGATTATGTGTAGTTGCGGGGACAGCTACTTTAGGGTCTGTGTAGTTGTAATGGTGGCTACTCTAGAGTCCGTGTAGTTCTGCGAGTGAATGGCTCCACTATAATCTGTGTAGCTGCTGGTGGATGGCTCCTTCTTGGACTGTGCATAGCTGAGATGATGGCTACTTTAGAGTCTGCGTAGCTGTGAGTGAATGGCTCCTCCGTAGTCTGTGTAGGTGCAGTAGCTGCAGCTACTTCGGAGTCTGTGTAGCTGCAGTGGGGGCTACATCGGAGTCTGTGTAGCCGCGGGAACATCACTGCTCACAACTTGTGGGGCTGTGGGGCTGTGGGGCTCCTTCAAAGTTCATGGCGCTCCAGGTAGCTCCCAGTGTATTGTAATCACTGGTTGAGCTTCCCAAGACCTCCCAACGTTTTGCCTGGTGCCTTTGCATGGTGGTTGTGTTTTGAGCCGATGCGTTTCACGTATGGGAATAGGTGTAACTTTTAGTGGGGAGCATTCATAACGTACAAGGTTCATTTACTACCAAAGTTCATAACGCACAAAGCTCACAACGTACAAGGACCATAACGTACAAAAATCGAAATAAAGTACAAAATGCATTGGATAGGGCGCGTTCACAACGTACAAAATTCGATCACAACGTACAAAACAACGATCACAACGTACAAAACTGGCTTCAGAGGGAGCGTCTATCAGCTGTGTACACACGACACGCTCGCAGTTTTTCGACCACTGGCAATCTCGATATTGGCCTGTAGTTGTGTGGGTCATTTGCATTACCACTTTTGTGCAGGGGTGTTACCATCGCCGTTTTCCATGACGGTGGCAGTTCACAGCTTGTGATGCATGAGTTGATAATGTTTAACAGATGTGGACCCACCACGCTAAACGTCATCTTGAGCATCTGGATGGTGATGCCATCAGCTCCGGACGCTCGTGAACCACCCATGCGCTGCAACGCTTTTGACAGCTCTGGCATCGTCACAGGATACGGTGTGAATGCGCCGCTACAGACACGTGTGGGTCTTGGCCAGAGGGGCTCTCCGGGCGGCGCCATCGCTAAATCAGCAGCTACCGCGACACCGACGCCGGTAAAATGCCGGTTGAGCCGTTCATGCCAATCAGGCGGTTGAATGGTTGTGCCAGGCTCTTCTATCGTTGACTTGCTGGAGGCAGTGTGTGTGTGTGTTGTTGTGTTTGGCCAGCCTGCCACCTGTGGGTGATGTCGGCTGTTTCCGGTGTGTGAGTGGTAGAATGGTAGGAGGATTAGATACAGGGTGGATAGATTACTTGTAGAGTGATGTTCGAGTAGAGTCGGAGTCGTCTTAAAGAGTTGAGTTGATCTGGGAGCTTGAAGAGGTAGAGATGGCAGAGAAGAGTCGTTTGAGAGCCGGAGATGGAGTAGTCGAAAAAAGCTGTCAGTCCGGACGGTGCTAGATTGGGGTATGGGGTGTAGTGGGTGGGTTGGGGTCGGGTCATCGCCATAGATTAACATTGCAAGAACATGTTTGTTTTTTGTAGTTATCTGTTTGTTTGTTTGTTTGTTTGTTTGTTTGTTTTTGTTTTTGGGGGGGTTTTCGGTTCTTTTTTTCCCCGAGTTTCAGTCTTTTTTTCCCGGCCTTTTTTCACAGTTGATCAATTAGGCGTGTCGTAGAGAGAAAGTGAAAGAGAAGCTCGTGTAATGTTGGATAGTCGTCGTTGAGAAGTGTAGTGATGTTTAGTGGAATGTTGCGTGTGCTGCAGTAGTCTGTGATTTGTTGCCTTTCGTTGTTGTATTTAGTGCAGTAGATGAGTATGTGTTTTATAGTGAGTGTTCGTTGACATGTTGTGCATTGTGGTCGTGGGCGTTGTAGTAAGAGGTAAGAGTGTGTAAGTGCTGTGTGTCCGAGGCGTAATCGTGTTAGAGTGCGTTTCTTGAGTCTGGTGCGTTGGTTGATGGTGTGCCAAGGTTCGGATTTGGGGTGTATTTCATGAAGTTGCGTTAGTGCTGTGTCCCATGTTTGTTGTATGTGTTTGTTAAGTGCCTGTTGTATTGTGGGGTAGTAGTCAGATTGTGAGAGTGGGCATGGTATGGTTTGTGGTAGTGTTGTGGCTATGTTTGTTTCAGTGTCTGCGTGTTCGTTGCCGTGTATGTTTGTGTGACTTGGGATCCATAGAAGAAGTGGTCTTTGTCGTGCGTTGAGTTTTTGGTGTATGTTGAGTATTTTCGGGATGAGGGGGTGTTTGTGTTTGGTTTATGATGTGATGCTTTGTAATGCTGATTTGGCGTCAGTGGCTATGATGTTGTGCTCAATTTTGGTGTTACAAATGGTGGAGTAAGCCGAAAAGATTGCGTATAATTCTGCTGTGTAGGTTGATGCTGTGTCGTGCAGACGGGCACGAGGGATAACCCGCGGCGGTGCTGCATTGGGTACAGCACCGCCGCTGTGCCCGTCTGCTGTGTATGTGATTTCGAACCGTCGGTGTATATTATGATGTTGTAATTTGCGTGTTGTGCTGTGAATTGGAAGAAGAGTTGGTGTATTTCTGCGTCGGTGTATGTGTGTTTTGGATGGTCTATGAGGAAGTGTGTTGTGGGTGTTTCGTGTTTCCACCAGGCTGTGGGTGTTGGTAATGGTTTGACTGTGGGTAGCGTAATGTGTAGTCTGTTTGTGTGTTGGTGGATGCGGCATCCTATTGAAGTTTTGAGTCGTGATGTTGTCATGAGTTGATGTACACGTGTGGTGCGAAGTTTTAGGGCCTGTGTACATGGGTGTTGTGGCATGAATTGCGTTTTGTAGTGGTATCTTAATAGTGCTTGTGTGCGCCTGTGCTGTAGTTCTGGTATGTGGTTGTATATATGTAGTGCGAGGTATGGTGAGGTGATATAGGCTCATGTGTCTATTTTTAAGCATTGGCGTTGTAGGCTGTCTAGAAGTTTGAGGTTTGTTTTAGCAGCGTTTTCGAAGAGTGGGGATCCGTATTCCAAAATTGGCCGAATGAGTGATTTGTAGAGGGTTAGAAGTGTGTTTCGATCGGATCCCCAGTTTGTGCCAGAAAGTGCTCGTAGTGGGTTGATTCTTTTGAATGCGCGTTTTTGAATGTCCAGAATGTGTGGCCGGAAGGTAAGTCGCGGATCTAATGTGATGCCTAAAAATTTTGCTTCGGGTAACGAGAGGTATAGGTGTTCGGTCTATTTTTAGTGGTTGTGCATCTGTGTGTTGGTGGTAGCCGAAAATCATGCATTTTGTATTTGTGTGGTGCGATGTGTAGATTTAGTACTGCGAGTTTATTGTGTAATTCTGTTAATGAGTTTTGTAGTAGAGTTAGTGCGTGATTTGGTGCTGCTTGCGATGTCCAAAGTACAATGTCGTCTGCATAGATTGCAATTTTGGCCGAAAAGTTGTCGGTGAGGACAGAATTTAAGCCTAAAATAAAGAGAAGGGGACTGAGAACCGAGCTTTGCATTAGGCCGGTTGTAGGGAATTTAGTTTCTGAGGTGTGTTGTCCGATTTTGACTTGGAAGGATTGGTTTAATAGATAGAAATGGAGGTAGTGTATGAGTCTGCCCTGTATGTCTGTGTTGTGTAAGTGTTCTAGGAGTGCTGTGATGTTGATAGTGTCATAGGCTTGTTTGAGATCCAGGAAGACGGCGACAGTGGAAAGTTTCTTTGCCGCTGCTTCCTGGATGTGTGTGGTGAGATAGGTGAGGTTGTCAAGACATGAGCGGTTAGGAAGAAAGCCTGATTGTATAGGAGAGATTAGTTTCTGTGTTTGAAGAATATAAAGAAGGCGTTTTTTGACCAGGCGTTCAAAGAGTTTGTGAAAGCAGCTGGTTAGCGCGATAGGACGGTAAGAGTCGCATAGTGTTGAGTCAGTGTTTGGTTTAGGGATGGGAATGCGAAGAGCGTGTAACCAAGATTGTGGGTATGTGTGTGTTGTCCATGCGGTGTTGTAGGTGTCGAGTAGTGCGTGTAATGCTTGTAGTGGTAGATGTTTGAAGAATGAGTAGTGTATGTTGTCTGGTCCTACGCTTGTGTTTCCTGTTTGTGCGATTGCTATTTGTAATTCTGTGAGTGTAAACCTAGTGTTGTAAAGATGTGGACGTGTGTGTCTGATTGGGGGTGGGGGGTGTCGTCGGAGTGTGCATGACCTAGTGTGATAGTTGTCTGCGAAAATATTTGCTATTGTTTGTGGGTCTGTGATGGTGATGTTGTTGTGTATAAGTGTGATGGCTTTGACTGGGGGTCTTTGTCGGTGTTGAAATGTTTTGAGGAGTGTCCAAATTTTTCCGAGAGGTGTGAATCTATTAAATTGTGTGCTAAATTTATTCCAGGAAGTCTTTTTGGCTTGTCTGATGGTGCGTTTGCATAGTGCTCTGTTTAGTTTGTATGCTGTGAGTGTTTCCGGTGTGCGGTGTCGTTCGTATCTGTGTCGTGCGTGGTTCCTCGCGCGGATCGCCCGGTGGCACTCTTCGTTCCACCAGGGAGCCGCGCGAGGTTTGTGTTGGTGTCGTGGTTTTGTTTGTGGTATGTGTTGGAGTGCGGTGGTGAGTAGCATGTCTGCGTATTGACCTGGTGGTGTGTATTGTGGATTATTGGATGTCTGTGCTGCTAAGGATTCTGAGAATGGGGTCCAGGATGCGTTTTTAAGGTTCCACCGGCCCGTCGGGAGGTTGGGTGGCCCACCCAACCTCCCGGTGGTCGGGATTTGGTGGAAGGTAATGGTGATGGGGGCGTGGTCACTAAAGTGTGGATCGGAGTCGGCTGTCCAGGATAGGGTGAGGGCTATGCGAGAGGAAGCGAGTGTTACGTCCGGGGTGGTAGGGAGGTGTGAACTAATTGGTACGAGGTATGTTGGTGAGCCGGTGTTGAGTATTGTGAGGTTATGTTGTGTAGCCAGTGTGATGAGTGTGAGTGCTCTGTGATCGGGTTGTGTTGTGCATGTGTCCCATAGTGGGTGGTGTGAGTTAAAGTCTCCTGTGAGTATGACAGGGGTGTTAATTTGATCAAGTGCCTTATTTAATTCCGAGAGGGTTTCTGTGTTTCGCGAGGGGGGGTCGTATACGTTAATGAGTGTGTAAGCTGTGTTGTGTACGTGGATTTCAGTGAGTAATATGTCTGCTGTAGTGTTTAATTGTATCAGGCGGTGCGGGGTTGTGTTTCCTAATGTATGTGCATACTCCGCCTGATCTGTGTGTGTTGTGTGTGTCTTGTCTGTGTAGTGTGTATTGGGAAATGTTAAATTGATATGGGTCGTGAGGTTTAAAGTGTGTTTCCTGTATGCATAGTGCTGTGTGATTTGTTTGTAATGCGTATTGTTTGAATTCGTTCCAGTGTCTAATGAGGCCGTGTGTGTTCCATTGTATGATTGTGTTCATTGTTTTTGTGTGTTGGCGCGCGTAAGTGGTCTGTTAGGTGAGGTCTGTCTTTGTGTGTTTTTCAGTGTCTTTGGTGGTTTGTGGGCGGGGGTGGTCTCTGTTGTGGGGGGAGTGTCCGGTCTGTGTCTGTGGAAGAGTGTTCTATGTCAGTATGTTCCTCTGTGTCTGTGTCCTGGTCTGTGTATGTGCGGATTGTGTGTGTTGGTGACTCGTCTGTTGAGGGAGAGGTCTGTGGATATGGTGAGGCTGTTGGCCGTTGGGGTGGTGGGGTGGGCGTGGGGGGGGGGTGGTGTTGTCGTCGGTGTGTTCGTTTGTTTTGTTTGGTGTGGGTTGTGGTCGCGTGTGATTTGTTTGTGGGTAGGTGTTTGTGTTGTGCTTGTGTTGGGTGGTGGTGGGTGTGGGCAGAGCCGGGTACTCTGTGTGGTTTTGTGGTGGTAGTGGGGATCTGTGACCCGGTTCTGTGCGGCGGGTCGGCCACGCCGCCAGCGGGTCGGCCAGCGCCCTCCTGGCCAGGGACAGCTCCATGCCCTCCAGGTGGACCAGGCGGAGAATCTCTTTCTCCGCCATCCACCGAGGGCAGGAGCTGTCCCCGGCCTCGTGCTTCCCCCCGCAGGCGGCGCAGCAAGGCCCGCCACCTGGGCATGTTGTGGTGTTATGGGTTCCAGCGCATTTTCCGCATGTGTAGGTGTTGGAATGGCACCCCCCCCGCCCTCAGAGTGGCCGTATCGTTTGCATTTTTTACAGCGCCGAGGGAGGGGTGCACGTGGAGTGACGCTGTATCTTAGGTATCCGGCTTTTAGGTGTTTGGGTGGGGTGCGGGTGCTGAATGTTAAGATGATAAGGTGGGTGTGTGGTCGTCCAGGTGTTTGAGGCGGCCGGTATGCGGCGGAGACACCCTGGCTCCCAAGTCTGGAGACCAGGGTCTCCACCGCGATACCGGCTAGTTCTCTTGCGTGTATTGTTCCTTGAGAGGTGTTGAGTTTTGTGGCTGGTGTGATGGTGATGGGTGTCTGGTGTATCATGTGTATGGTAGGGATAATTTTGCTGTCGATGTCTGAGTGTGCTTGTATCAGGAGTGCCCCTGATCTGATTTGCTTGGCGTTTAGGGGCACTCCTGTGTATTTGGCGATCTCCCCCTCCACCAACCAGGGGTCGAGGGAGCCCATGGGCTCCCCGTCCCCCCGGCGGCAGAGGAAGAAATCGCCGGTTGGTTGGTTTGTGGAGTGCACGGTTTTTGGTGATGTCGTTAGTGGGGTTGTATGCGTTTGGTTGTATGTGGCGTTGAATAAAGGGTGTTCAGTGGCAGGTGTGTGGCACAATCAGAGTACAGTTTTCGGCGGAGGGTTCGGAAGGGCGTGAAGGAAGCCCGACAGATTGTAAAAGAGGGGCAGATAAAGACGAAGAAAACACAAATAAATCAGAAATTGTGCGTGAAGGGAGCACATCAGAAAGATCAGATAAAGATCGTGCAGAGGGCACTAGAGGGAAGCGGGGGGTGGGTGTGGAGGGAGTCCGGGGGAGGGGTGGCTGCACCGCCGGACTGACATGGAGTGTAGACGTCGTTGAAGAGGAGAGCTGGGCACTGGTCCGAAGATGAAGCACTTTCACTGGTGATAGTAGATGTAGAAGGCGTGCAGAGTAGAGCTGTCTAGAGGATGTCGCAAGGTCGGTCTTGAAGGCTTGATAGGTTGAGCTGAGGTCTGAGAGATGGCAGATGGAAGGGTAGTGGTGGTGTGGGGGAGGTGACAGGGGGCTGAGGTGCGAGGTGTGTGGTCCGCGTGCAAGTAGGTGTATGGTGTATGGTGGTGTGGCAAGTGGCAGGTGGCAGGTGATTTCTGGCTTTTGGTGTCTTCCTCGGCTCCAGGTGCGCTTGCCGCGGTCTTCTATCTTCCTTCCTCCGGGCGAGCAGGCGGTCAAACGTCTCGTGATCGCCTGTCCTCCGTACGTGGCGTGCGCTTCCTTTCAGACGATGTGTAGACGTGCAAGCGAAGGGTTATGATGAACATGCGGATGTTCTTCCACGGTGTGCGGGTACCAGCAGTATGAAAGTATTCTGCGCATGCGTGATGTTGAGCCGTTCGGAGTGCGCCCTTGTGCTCACGGTAATTCTGCTGGGCTTCTTCGCTTCGTGCTGCATTTCTGTGTTCGCGCGCCTGTTTCAGTGCTGCCCTTGCTGTATGAACGTCATCATGCTGCAACCAAGGCGGCGACCGGTGCTTCAGCTTGATTTCACGAAGGGGCATGTGATGATCGATTATTGGCTGCCATGCAGCCATTCATGCGTCCCATTTGTCCGAGGTGGTGGTCGCTTGATAAACGGCGGACCAGTCGGCCAACAGCAGATCTAGGCACAAAGCATTTTTATCTAAGCGTCTTGTCGATCGGATGGTAACGACGGTGGGCTCAGGGCGACGCCTGTCAATTGTGATAGATGCAGCAATGACGTCGTAGTCGCTGAAATCTGTGTGAATGACTCGAACTTCTGTGGTCAGGTCAGATCGATTTGTAATGAGATGATCGAGGAGACTCGGGCTGTCTCCTTCTCGTCGTGGTGGGTGTGTGACGTTGGTTATCAGCTGGCTGAGGGACAGATCGCAAAGCGTACGCAGATAAGCCCGCACACCTGGTTTGTCGGGCTGCAGCACGTCAAAGTTGGTGTCACTGAGAATAAAGATGGGCTTGCCCAGGCTTAGGACGTGTGCCAGCTGATCATGTAGCTCCTCATTGGCCGGTGTCACTGCACTATTTGGGGAACGGTAGACAGCTCCAATGACAACTGTTGTTAGATCAATCACAGTGATCCACAATGACTCTAGAGATGAGTTCGGTGTAGGCACCCACAGTGACTCGACAGTGAGGAGATTACGGGAGATAATAGCAACTCCACGCCCGTGCGACACTTCCCTCCGCCTGATGTTGAAACCAAGTAAGATGAGGGTGCTGTCGTCCATATCTATGGAGAGCAGTGTCTCGGTGGCACAGAATATGTCAAATTGCTCAGTCGATAACAGTTGGCTGATGTCGTCTAGGTGTTTGGTCAGCGAGCTGACATTCCCGTGGCCGATTTTGAGTCGACGACAACGTCTCTGTTGCTGGACTTTACCGACGTTCTGCGTTTGACGGAGCGTCAATCGCGGAGGCTGCAAGAGACATCGGCTGAATGTTCGCCGTGGAGGTGGCATTGCACTCGCTGTGCTTTGTACAGCTGAGGGAGTTGGGCGGCACTCTACACGATGGGGGGCTTCCCCAGTGCCGGGAGTAGTCTGCATAGCAGCACTCCTTTGAGCTAATGTTATTGCTCGTTGCCTGGCTCTTCTCTTCACCTGTTGTCCGCCCCGGCATCCTCGCCTCCTCAGCCGTCGCCGGCGTCCGACCGGGACCGATTCGGCGGAGCGGACCAGGCCAGGGGAAGGCTCGACAATGTTGTCTTTAGCGTCGGCCGCGGCCGGGTTCGGCTGACCGGAGTCGGTCCGGACCTCCGGATACGCAGACATCTGCGGCGGCTGTCCTAGGGGGCGGGGTTGACGGGGGTGGAGAGGTGCGAAACGATTGATGGTGGTATGCCTGCGAGTTTCCGACTGGTGGCTGTTCGGCGGCTGGTGTACATGGCGATAGTTCTGTATGTTTTGCTGATTTCTCATGTACTTGCATTGATGATGAAATTTCGATGACTGGATCGGGAACTTTGGCTTTGGTTAAAAGCACAAAATCCGGTGCTTTTAACCAAAAATAGTGGGAGAATGGGCACCCTCCAAATCCGTTCAACCCCTCCCCTGATGCAATTCCTAGGCACACCACTGGTGGAGGGGGAGGGGGAGGGAGGGGGCTGACGCCAAAAACCAAAAGTTGGCCCCCCAAAACCGGGGGGCTAGATCCGCTAGTGATAATAACTGTGCAATAAACTGCTATTGTATGCCATATCACATATTAGGTAGTCCCTTTACCTGAAATTGCATTGTGAAATGCTCGCATATCACCATTCCTTGTTAAGAGCATGCACATGCTACATATAAACGAGACACTGTTAGAAAGGAGACACAGACTTCATAAGCATGCATCAAGGAGCAGGATGTCAATACTTCTTGGAGAAGGATGTCAATTGAGTGTTCAGAAAGTGGTATATTCTACCCTATTTCACAAATAATTTATAACTGTACCTAGATAGGTACCTGCATCATCCATGAATGCAGAGATGCATGCTTGCTATTCTTGGTAATGCTGGTGCAACACCATCCTAGCACAACTATTTTGATTTCCTTCAAATGCTTACCAAAAACCGATAGATACCATTCACTCACCGAAGACACAGAGGGCACACCTCTTAAAGAGCCAATTGTTCCTCCATATATTAGAGTACAACAAAAAGACACCCATAAATAGGAGTGCAACAAACGGAACACCAATGTATGCATACAGGTATTTGGTTTTGTCAATGCAGTATTGTAATGCAGTACTGCAAGTCAATGCAGTCGACAGTAATAATGTTGCTTTGACAGGGAACGCTGCATTAGGAACTCGGGGACAAGCTTCAATAAATGAAATCAAATTGGACAACACGTCCAAATACGACCTGAAAAAGGCACCAGACCACATTTGGCAGCACATTTACCAGGTACCATGCGCCAATAACCGCACACTCCTGCCACCTGTTGACAGAAAGCGGAGATACAGCCGCAATATTTCGCCGCCAGAGTTTCGCTGGCTCTCCTAGCGGACAACTGACGAACTATTTTTGTACGTTATGATCCGTGTACGTAAATTAACTTTGTACGTTATGAACGCTCCCTCTGAAGCCAGTTTTGTACGTTGTGATCGTTGTATGTTATGAATTTTGTACGTTGTGAACGCGCCCTATCCAATGCATTTTGTACTTTATTTCGATTTTTGTACGTTATGATCCTTGTACGTTGTGAGCTTTGTACGTTATGAACTTTGGTAGTAAATGAACCTTGTACGTTATGATATGGCCCCCTTTTAGTTCTAAAGATGTAAGTGGTGCCAGTGTGGAAACAAACAAGATTGATCTGGATCTTTCAGCACTCAATAATTATGCACTTCGAATAATAATACACTTATTTTGTTGCTGCGATAAGCACCGTAGCATTCATGCTGACAGCAGTGTAACCTGAATTAGTCAAGACTCCTTATAGTGCAGATTATGCTGCTTTATATTAAGTACGCACAACACATTGCATTCTGTTTTATATGTTTTACCAAAATTTTGACGCTGGAGTCGGAAGAAGAAACCGTCCGAGTGTGGAAAAGATGGTGCTTAAGCAACACCTGCGGACACCAAGCCTCCACTCATGAGTATTGCACAACGTTGGTTAGGTGCTGATGGGCACTTCCCACTGTGCCAGAGTAAGGACTGAAGGACGAGCGTGGCTGCAGTAGAACTGTGCCGTATGGCTCGTACATTCACTTATTGGCACATGGGTGTACGGAATCGGCTGAAACAAAAGGCGGTGCTGAATTACTATGGCGCGATTGTCTCATTCTTGGCAATCGTGAAATGTGTATCATGAAAGCATCCAGACATGTTCGGACACACACACACACATACATTTATACATACATATATATATATACATATATATATATATATATATATATATATATATATATTATATATATATATATATATACATACATATATATAAATTAGCCGTGAGACCGTGATTGATATATATATATATATATATATATATATATATATATATATATATATATATATATATATATATATATATATACATATGCCATGTTCATTATAGGCTTCTCACGGTTACGTCTTTATCCGAATTTCAGATATGCGGGCGAGAGCCAAGCTGCTTGCTGAAGGAAATCTAGTTTTTATCCAGATATGTGGGGTGGGTGCTAAATGATCAAACCTGGTCAATGAGCCCTAAAAGTAAAATAACCAACCAACCAACCAGATGTGCTGGTGTATTTTAGTCAGTAGCGTATCTACACCTGGTGTTTGTGCACTGACTGCATTCCTGAAAAAAACAAGCCAGCGCCAAAGGAAGGGATTTAGCGTAGTTGTCGCCGGTACCTACCTTCTTGATGGATTAGCCGGCTAGAACTTACTGTAAAATATGGCCGCATGTTGGTTTTCATTAATTACAATTGGTGGAGCATGGTGATAAATATTGCGCACTATTGGAATTAATGTCAAACAACTCGATCTTTAGGCTGCAAAACGTAGCGGCGAACTAAATGTATAATGAATCACTTACAGCACTTTGGAACATACAAGGACGCACCTTGTTAGTCCTCGTTCGTAATCTGCCATATAGAGCGTATCGCTGCATCTAACTGTGTTAATGATCTTTTTTTGCGTTAATGAGAGCTCCCAAATCATGTGTTGGTGGTTCTTAGTGCGGGAAGATATGCTTGATCATGTAGTGCGGTCTCGGTGCCAGGCCACGGGTTAGTCTCAAGTCATCCATGTGGAAGCCAGTTGGAAGGTAGCGGGCACGGAAACTGCTGGGAAGTAATTTATCTGCATGTAATATCATGGGGCTGATGCTAAGCTTCCAAAGCTGGTTTGGAGGCTGCCCTACCACCCGTTTTAAGCGCCCCTAAACTCATGGAACAGGTCACACAAGCACCTCCGTCACAAGTCAGGTCAAGCAACTACCTCCGTCATAAGCCAGGTCAAACAATCACCTCCGTCACGGGTCAGGTAAAGCAATCACCTCCATCACAGGTCAAGTCAACCAGTCATCTCCGTCACAGGTCAGGTCAAGCAACCACTTCCGTTACAAGTAAGGTCAACCAGTGATCTCCGCCACAGGTCAGATCAAGCAACTACCTTCGTCACAAATCAGGTTAAGCAATCACCTCCGTCACAAGTCAGGTCAATCAGTAACCCCTGAGGGAGGGGTGTCATTTTATACCCCCTTTATCCCCAAACTAAGCGTTGCACGAAAACGAAAGTGGTGTCATCGGGAAATGCTCGACGAGTAGGGCCAGAAACCACTCTCAACATTTTTTACCCCCAAAAAAGTAACGTCACTAGAGAGGTATATGTTATCACGATTGACATCATGTTTGGGGCTCTGGGGAGTTCATTTTAAGGGGATTTTAAAAACAAAAATTACTTAGTCAGAAAAGGAAGACAAAACCGACCATGGCCCCAACATGTTTGCCCACCCAAAGAAATCGACATTTTAAGTTGATAAATCTTCAAAATGTTGAGGTTTCAATTTTCTTGCATTTTTATTTGTATTTTTCTAATGGGTGGAGCGGGCCGAGGAACGTTGTTTTAAGTCAACTTGCCCTCATAAAAAGTGCTTACTTTGGCCAGTCTTCAATTTTAGCCCTAATGGGCAAATATACAAAAGTGATAAGTCATCAAAAAGGAACAAAATAAAGAACTACTCTGCTGCGTTTCGTTGCATCTCTAAAGATAAGTAAATGTTTAAAGTTTCATTCAAATATCTTTATTCGTTAAAGCGTGACGACGGTTTGAATTTTTTTTTGGAGGTGATCTCACTTGACCTTGACTAACTCGTTGACCGTGGATGACCTGATTTCAAAAGTTTCATACAACATGCCAAATTGATGTGGGAAAAGGTGTGCTAAATTTCGGCGCGCTGTCCCACGCCTTTTTTCACTACCTACGGAAAACATTAGATGGGTGTAAAATGACCCCCTCCCCAAGACGGACTAAACAACTAACAAATTGTGTGGTATGCTCCACTGAGCCCAGATAAACTATCGAGCTCATCCCAGGTGGCTGGTCTGGTATCATGTTCGGATCGGTGGGACTGTGTGTTGGTGACGTCAGGACGCTGTTTGGTGAGTGGTCTCGACCCGTGCTCAGCCCGCACCCGGCGGATCGGTGGGACTGTGTGTTGGTGACGTCAGGACGCTGTTTGGTGAGTGGTCTCGACCCGTGCTCAGCCCGCACCCGGCGGATCGGTGGGACTGTGTGTTGGTGACGTCAGGACGCTGTTTGGTGAGTGGTCTCGACCCGTGCTCAGCCCGCACCCGGCGGATCGGTGGGACTGTGTGTTGGTGACGTCAGGACGCTGTTTGGTGAGTGGTCTCGACCCGTGCTCAGCCCGCACCCGGCGGATCGGTGGGACTGTGTGTTGGTGACGTCAGGACGCTGT